>DWUN01000155.1:0-28743 GCA_018249975.1 Passova gellias
TACAAAGAGGAAAGATTTGATTGTTTGTTTGTTTTTATTGAATAGGCTCCGAAAGTACTAGACCGATTTCAAAAATTCTTTTACCATTAGAATCCTACATTATCCCTGAACATAGGCTATATTTAATGAGGAAAATACGATAAATTTTATCCCGAAATTCCCACGGGATCTAAAGCTACGCGGGTAATACGGCCAGGCACAGCTCGTTTATTATATAAACATTGACGCTACCATATTTCACAGAACATAGATAAAATTCTATTATATACAATACATGTAATTTGAGAATAATATTAAAGGTAGTACAATAATGTACAGTATTTGAAAATAGAATGCATGCTTTATGGAAAATATGTCACAGGCAATACAATACTAACAACTCAGTGCCACTTGTTCAACTTATGATTTCAATTTCAATTTCCAAATCAGAAACAAATTTAACATCATCTTGCTTCTTATATAAAATTTAAATATCACTTCTATTAATAAAAACTACATTTTTAGCAAACCAAGTCTCAACGGAAACAGACCAAATTAATTCATCCAATAATCGCGTGAAGAAACAAAAAACAGAAACGATTGCGGATATTGAAGGTAATAAAATGAGTCAACACTATTATATACATCACTAGCTGACCCGGCAATGGTTGTACTGCCATATAAACTATAACAGTATTTCTCCACTATTTAATGGATGTTATTTTTCATATAAACTCCTCTTCAATCACTCTATCTATTTAAAAAAACCGCATCAAAATCCGTTGCGTAGTTTTAAAGATTTAAGTATACATAGGGATATGGGGACAGAGAAAGCGACTTTGTTTTATACTATGTATGACAACTCGATACTTGATATTTTCATTTCTAGATTTGTATAAGTAATATTGTTATTGTTGTTCAAAAATTGCAGTTCTAAGAATTATGTTATTTTCAGGCAAAGCCACCAATAGTTTATTAGCTATAACACCTGTCAGTGAAAAGAAGAAATTAAAAAAAACATCAAATGCAATGGAAAATATGGGCAAGATAGTCTTACATTTATTTTTATTATATGCTAATCATTCAAGTAGTACAAATATAAGGATTGAAAAAATCATTCTGCAGATTTAGATACCTGTGAAATCTTTTACATAAAGCATGCTAGTAAACATATTTGTTCTATCCTCAAGTACTGCATGCTTACTGCATGCGTACTACATTGAATATTATTCACAAATTGCATATATCATATATTATATTAATTAACATAATTCATTATTACAGACAAATCACTAAATGAACAGAATCATAATATTGGCCGCACAAATAATAAAAAAAATAAGTCATCTATCAATACAATTAGTGATATGCCAGCAAAAGGTAAATAAACTTTAATAACTTCATATAAATATAATTAGAATGATTAACATATAACGGTATACTTTATCTTTGTTATAAATATTTTTTGTATTTAATTATAAATATTTATACAGGTGTATTCTGTTATATTTTACTTTTTATAAAAACTTTCAGCACTTGAACTCAGATTACACCTATGTTACATTTGTCGGTTTAACATAAGACATGAAAGTAAATAATTATACTTTTGTTTAGGTTTTTTAACTCAATTCCCTAAACTCGATCTCTTCTATATGTGAAGAATGAACAATGTAAAAAATAATAATATGAATAATTTACGATTATTATGATAATAAATGTTATACTTACAGAAAATGACAAGAAAGGGACTAGAGAATTAGTAACCTCCAAGAAACGAAAACGAAGGTCGTCATGTGACCATATCGAGGGAGAACAAGAAGGTATTTAAATAAAACATAAATAGACAAGCTTAAAAATAAAATGCAAGTTTTGCTATTTTAAAGCTAGCCAGACTTCTCACGCCATCTCCTTTTTTGCGCATTTAGAAATATTAGTTTGTTGCCAATAACTCTATCAGGTTTAGAATTTAAAACATCATCTAAACGGACTGGAATTGATTGCTGAACATAGTTCTATACTTCAAGCACCTACTTATTTTGTTTTAACAGTTGCAGATGTTGAGTCTAGAAGCACATCTAAAACCTTCAACAACATTATTTCTACTGATAATCAAGAGAAAAAACGTAAAATTTCTCATAATGTCGAGGATTCAGAAAAGAAAAATCAAGGTATGATATGGGTTATCTATTTTTGTGGCTTCCTCTTGTATCGATCATTCCATATAACTCTATTTGTTATTTTACAGATAAGATTATAAAAAGTCCCAAAGCAGTAGATAAAAATATAAATCAGGACGTAAAGAGAGAGAAACATAGACAACCCTTAAGAGATGAAATAGATATTCAAAAGAACACGGACGTGACAGGTTTGATATCAAAGTAACTTAAGTTCAAACTAGACATCGCTATTCAGAGTGTTGTTGATGTCTAGGCCAATGCAATAGATCCTCTTCTTGAGGCTAAAAAAAAGAACGATGGCCGAGACGGCACTCAGTAATAATGATAGGAGTGTCATTGTGAAATCTAACTAAGTTTACCTACTTCACTGCTCTAGCGCTACGAAGCTGTGCAGGGCAGGAATGACACAAGTACATACATATAATGTTAATGGGTGCGGAATATTCCCTAGAAGGACATACTATACAAATTATGTCCGAAGTCCTAACCTTTAAAAAATTATCAGAAAAGTTGGAACTTCCCACTCTATATGTTGCTAACACATTTGACAAGTTTTAAAATTATGCCATATAGTTGTGAAAACTTTTCACTGCTAAATGACTGGCCTCGTGGTCGAGTGGTTAAGAGATCCTAACTGCAAAACCGGAGGTTGTGGGTTGAATTCCCACCCAGGACAAACATTTGTGTGATGAGCACAATTATTTGTTATGTGTCTGGTCGTAATAAAAATATCTATATAAGTAATAATCCATATGTATATATGTATGTTTACAGCGTTACGGTTACCATAACACAGGCATTCAATTGCCTAAATTGGAATCGGACAGCTGTGCGTGAAACTGTCCCCAGATATTATATTATATTATATTAAATTGAAATTTTCAGATGCAGTATTAGATAAGAAGAAAGGGACTAAGAAACGTAAGGAACGGGAGGACGATGAGGGAAGTAAAATAGCAAAGGTACTAACTAAATGTAGTCCTTATTATGTACTGACTACTATTATTTTATGCTTAGAACTACAGTATAAAGTTCAAAATAACATGTACAATACTGTAATTTATTTTTAGGTTCCGAAAATTAATTCTTTCGACAAGCTACTTGTGCCGCGATTACCAACAAGTGTTTTGAGCCAACTCGATAACAAGCCAAAGAGGACAAACCCCAAAGTCACAAAACCTACAGCAATCTCAACAACCGACTTTGATGTACAAGAAAACGAAAGATTTAAACTGAAACCCTCTAAGTATTTAGAGGAGAGTATTTACATAAATGAAAATGAAACATCGGATTCGAAGAAACATAAATCTGTCACAAACCCAAAAGTGTTGCCTTCTTTACCGACTGTTTTAACATCAAATAGTGGCTATACCACAAACTTTAAAGTCAATGTTATCCCGAAAAAAATTGAATTCGTCGCTAAATCGAGCAGTGTCAGCAATTTCAAGAATGATTATCTGCAAAATAAGAAAATGAAACGACTGGGTACATATGAATTATATAAAAAGCAAAGAAACTTGAAAATGTCAAAATTTTGATATTTTTCAATTTAAAAAAATTCCATTTCAAAGTTCCGCCTGAATATTTTTTTGGCTTTTTCGATATTTTTTCATGTTTCTTTATTATTGTAATCTGGTTTCTTTAGTTCTTTTTAGAATAATGCCTTATTTTAATGTCTATGATAATTCCAAACTTATTCTTACGGTTTATCTTTATTTTCTATTGCTTACGAAAAAAGTGTTATTACTTGATCAATATTACAAAAATAAAAGACATCCGTAACATGCAAATTTACTTTTCAATTTAATGTTTAGCAATAGCATATATTGCGACAAAATGTGCCTTGTTATTTTCGTAAATTGTAAAATGTTAATATATTTATTGTTTACTATTTGACATGTTCCTTATTGATACATTGTTGCATTAGTTAATTATTGTTGCAAGTGTGTATAATGTTAAATATTTGTATGTACTCAGTTTTAATTTAATGAATGGATTTTATATAAAGCGTTTCTCTTTTATTCATATTTGCCCGCCATTGGAACCATTTGGCAAATAAAGATAGATGGCGTTACTGCGTGCAAAATAATGGTATTGCCCATGTGCCGTGTTTTTTGTTATATCCCATTAGAATTTGTCGATTTTAAGAATTTTTCAATAAAATTATGTTCATTTAAAAAACATTGTTATTTTTAAGTAACCATACATAATTTTAAATACACATAGGCCTGAAAAATACTTCCCGCCTTATCATGCCGGTGTAAACAAACCGCCATGTTGACCAGAATGGGCGAGTACGATATTCAGGTAACCTTTACAGTGACTAATCTATGTTACTATGAAGAAAGCTTAAAATACTTGAAATAATTTTCTTTTTTTTTTATTGTATCTTATCGTACAATTACGCCTTTTATTAATACTAAAACATTAAAAGTTAAGTAATTGACTCATGACGTCAATTCGCATTGCATGGTAAGCCAATAGCTGCACTTGTATAGAGTCACGTGGGCAAAGTCAACCAATAGAAGCGGCGGCCATTCTTTGTGTACCTTTTCACATAATAGTAAAACAGATTGTAGTCTATGGAGTGAGTGGTGTTATATTTGTCAATTTCATGACGCTAAAAACGTAAATGTGTGAAATTCAGGATTATTCTATCGAGCATAAGGATATTTATATGAATAAATATTCGGTGAGTATTATTTCAGTTTACAAATTGTGTGTTTTGATGCGAAAAGAGTTTGTAGACATTGGGAAAGTCCAACCGGGTTACGTCCCGCTCTTTTTAATGTCATTCATTATTTTTCTTAGTGCTCCCAAAGATGGATTTACGTTTATATTGCTTTTATTCAAATATAACATAAGTTTTTATTAAATGTGGTGTATAAATGTAATCAAATTAAGAACTCATTTATCAAAGTGGCGGGAAATCGGTCACAATATACGTGTTTGATCTGTTATTGAAATGCATTAGGTATGTGCATATAGTTATTGAATATGGTAAACAAGAAAAATCCAATGTAATTGCATTGCCATCTCTTTGCATATATATGATGTTTGAAAATAACTAATGTTACACTTTACACGCGGCATAATAGCTTCATAACGGACAAACAAAATTGTTTCGTGTTCTGTCTCTTTCTCTCGTGTCATTTTGTTGGAGCCCCGATAAGGACGGTGCGAGTATTATTATTTAACAAGTTTTGCTGTAGTATGATCTAAATGAAGAAAAATACGATTCGTTACTATTATAATTAGGTATGGGAATAAATAGTAAATATTGAGCTTGTAAAATATTGAAAATATTGATTCGTCATTAATGAAAAGTAACATCGACACTTGCGTGCTTAATTAACAAACTCTTTTGTACAAGGTATCAGCATCGAAACCTTACATATGAAATACAAGATACGTTTTGTTTTAAACGCCAGAGTGACAACTGATATCTTCCTTTTGTTTATATAAGTATATGATTTAAATGCCACAAAAAATGATTAGATATGAAACTAATATCAAAATCCATTTGTTTAACCGTTTTATTAGGTCATCTGTGGTTTTTAAGATAAAACGCCTAGTTCGGCGTCTACGGTGTAATGTTGTTCCCACGGCCGGTTCCGAGCGAGAATTTCAAAACGTTTAACAATGAGTGCATCGTGCGTGTGTAGTTGTGTGCTTCCACGTCAGCCACGTGCATCGCCGCAGCTGTGCGCGTAGCGTAGTGCCACAGTGTAGAGAACGATGCGGTGTCGTAAAAGGAAAACTGAAAAAAATAATCTCCGTGTTTAATTTACATAATAATAATCAATAAATATCTGTCATTACATCACATGCAAAACGCAGAAACGTCATCAAGAATCGATCTGGAGTATATTCCCGAATGATTTGATGTTATTGATTGAAATCCAGAAATAATATCCCCTAAATGGAAAATTTGTCACTATATTTTTCTTAAACTGTATAACTAATCCCTTGAAAAAAATGCAAAATTCCGAAGAAATACATATGTATAAATAATCGGTGTTGATTATATTGTTGATGTCCGTATTTTCCTACACTGTGGCAGTGCATTCAACGAAAAGGGACGGGTGGCTGCAACCTGTCCGTGTGTGCGTACCCTCTAACGTAAATATAGTTTTTGTGTACAAATACTGAACGCACACACCTGTGTTCTGTTCCGTCAGCCGTTACACTCTCCCCTAACGTTCAATGTTGGCGTTCCGACTAGTGAAAACAAAAAGTGTAGGACCTTCCTTGTCTCCTCTCCTCCACTGGCGTATACATAATCACGTTTTAAACTTTAATCTCGTGCAGCCAATTCCAATTATTGTTACGGTTTTTTTTTTGCTGTTATACAAAAAAAAGGCAAATCAATAAACCGTTAAAACAAAATGTGATGAATTTTCGCAGTAGTCTTTCTAGAATCACTATTATTAATGTAAAATGAATGGTCCCCTTATATTGGGATATCAATCAATATGAGGGACTACACGGTCATTATATTACGTTTAGTTTATACCAATTCTTCTAGAAAAATGTGTGTTGTATTATAAATCACCGTTAATGATAATTGTAATTTGTTAATATGTACTTCGAAATAAAAAACAAGCCGGGACAGTCCATATTATATTTACGTATTACTCAGATAGCTCATTATACGTGTGGGCTTTGATCCCCTCTTCCCGTCTCGAGGGTGATTCAAAATGAAGTGCGGAGGCGAGACCTTTTCAGCATACAGCCTGATTTGGGTACCTATGATGTCGCTGTACGAATATAATTGTGAACTTATTCTACCTTCTATATTAAATAAATAACATATTAATAGCAGATAAATCATATTCCAAGTTATTTAAAGATACTCAAAATATTGACAAGGGATATTAATTAATTCGCTACTAACACTCATTAATAAATTGTCACGTTGCACGGTTTTTATGCGGAACTTTTCTAACGGGATGAGTAAATGTCTATTTGTGTGAATTATTATTCCTATTAGCCATTCATGCAAGGTTGTGTCAATGATGATTCTGCGCGGCCGTTGACCCGGTACGCCCGACAATACGCTACGTTATAGTTATGACTAATATTTTTCGAATTTGAAATATAGTACATATTTAAAAGTAATACAAAATTATCATTTCAAGCTTAATATAAATTATGCATTGTTTTATATGGTATATTCGACGGGATATTCGAAATTTTTCACTCGGAAGTTCCCGTCTAGACGTATGAAACTACATAGAAGTGCGAGCCAAGCATGTATTTCAGAATCCCCTCTACAGTCGAGTTTAGGTGTGGTCGCGCGGGGAGAGGGTAGAGGGCGCCGTACGTTTAATCAATACGGGTTCCCTCCAACCTCTAGCCCTACGGGCGTGCGCGCGCATCTGCAAAAATCTACTTGTTTCGCGCCAACAAACTTACTTCCACTTTTCCATTTCCTTTATCTATATTATTCTTATATAATATTCCTTACAAAATAAATATTTTCCAAGACCAATCGTTAATCTGTATAATATTAGTGTATGCATTAAAAATTTGTTAATATGTTCTTTTCTGATCGATATTTTTGCTCGTGTATAATTCATAAACGCGGATAGGTTGATTTATTAATAAAAAAGAACGGATAATTAAAAAAACAAAAATAATTGTTCACTTAAAAATTTCAAATTTCCATTCGTACTAGACATTTTCTTTGCTCCGATTTTTCGCTTTAATTCTCGGGCATCGACCACCGGAGCTAGAGACGTAAAGGTAATTTGTACCAGAGCCGACCACGGCGAGTTCAAGGCGATCGCGCGCGGTCACGTTCGAGGACAGCGGCGGGCCCCTCGCGGCGCCTCCGCAGCGCCTCCGCAGCCAGCCAGCCCCCCTTGCTTCATTATATTTCCATGCATTACTACTACTGAAACTATATAACTGTCAAATATTTAAATATGAAGAAACCGTTACTCGCCAGTAACTGTTTTCACCGACACCTATTGTGAAAATAGCAAATCGCCGAGCAAAAAAGTTGAAACAAAGCTACGATTTTATTTAACGCTTAATTAATTACACATTACCAAATAACGTTACCGATAACTGAACTAGATGCGATTTACATAGAAAAGCAATACGCGGAATAATGATCGTTACTTCGACAACTACGTAAACAAGGATAGGTACAGACATCCTGACGTACTTAAAATCGCGTAAAATATAACAAGATTTAATTTTGGCCGACCAGTTTACGTATAGAGATTGACCGTAAAAATAAAGCCCATTGCTTCCACAAAAACGACTCCGTAAAGAGGCGAATGTTTAGAATTCTTTTTATCTTGATAACTACTATAATATGATAAAGATATTACGCTCACTGGTAACTCATTGAAAAAATATCTTATATGTATATCATACCTAGTAATGTTACTACGATATGCATAACGTATATAGAAATTAAAATATCGTTTAAATGTCTCAGTTCCCATATCATATCGCACGTACACGAGATGAACTCTTAAGTAATAAAGCGAGTTCATGGCCCTCTATAGCATGCTTCAGCTCTGCCAGCAACAGCAAGGCGGATGTAGAAACGTTTTTGATTCGTATGAACATTTGAGCAAATAATTGTCTTTACATTCTGTAAATATTATACGAATTTATTCACTTTTCATGTAATATTGAAGATGAATATTTTAATTTTTTTCATATGAATTATGTTTTTCGGTGAAATTATCAATATTCTTGCCATTTCGTCGGGCAAAATTAAGCGTTAGTAGCTTAGCGCAATATTCGTACGCGCCTGGCCCGTAAATTCAAAAGGGCGCGCTATGGCGGCTGCAATGTCATTAGGGGTCGATTCACCCTCTTTCGATCTTCTGTAGCTATCTCCCTTTGGCACCCCTATAAATGACTTTCCCGTTCGCGCACATGGTAGGTACACAGTTTCGACGCCAAGTAGGATACTTTTATGGCGCGCCCTTATGCAAAATTACGTACAGAATATTATTTCGTTACTATAATTGATCCTATAGGTATCAATTAACATTTTCATTGCGACACACTTAAATACTATTAAATTCGACAATACAAATATTTGTTTTGTTATCATTCCACGTAAGGCGATAACGATTAGCTAAAAGTAAACAATTTAAAAACGTAAACTCGCATGTCCGGATTGGCCAAAGCTATCATATTCACGTTTTCTTTCTTATCTGCCAATGCACTCGTTTCGCATTTACTCTGTATATAATTCTGTAAGCATTTTGTGCATGGATATATTCAACAATCAGAAAACAATTTAAAATACATACCTGACATTATCTTGTAACATTGTTTGTACGAAATTAATTTATTTATCTTTTTATTCGTTGTTAAATTGTTACGATAGGCTCAGTAAACATTTTTATTATGTACCGTCGCTATGAGATATGCACGGTTTGAATATTGATATATTTTTTGTTTTATAAAATTACGTCGGATCGGAAGAAGGTCAAAGTAAATTTATGGTTTAGTAAGAAGCCACCGCACCAGACTAAATGTATTTATAGGTACAAGTGTTAACAAAAATAACATCCCGAATGTTGGAAGCCTTCGCATCGTTAACCATTCGCTCTTAAGGCGTTTTTTATGCTGTTCACTAGGTAGCAAACGACCTATTGCAGGCTCTTCACAACAAATCATGGGTTGGCGTAGGTCTGTTCGAATAAAAAAAACTGTATCAAAAAACGTAACTTTGCAAAGAATGCTGCTTTACTCAAGAAGCCATTTCAAAATTTTTAAATACTGTTATTATTATTTGTAGTATTATACTAACATTAAAAAAAGTATTCGACAGTACGTGACTTAACATTAACGCCGTCAAAATATAAAACAGTAAACGCAACAAAATTAATTCTCTGTCGTTTCAATGAGCGTAAACGAGATGGCAATAAGCACAACTTAACTCTTTCCTTACCGGGGAATGCATACCATAAGACAAAAACAGGTTTCTACACTAAATAGTGGTTTCAATGCCGCCTCTCCCGTCCCGCTGTCTCGTCAAGTAGATATGAATACTATTTGTTTTATAAAAAATTGGCGCCAAAATAAGATCTCTTGCTCGGTGTCTTAAAAATAGCTGATCATATAGTAACTCTTATTTCACTATTACAGGGCTGCTCAGACATGGACTTATATATCACCGACTCTCTCCAGGACATGCTGGACATGGACATCAAAAACGAAATAGCAACAGATCTTAGCAGTATTACTGATTTCTCCGTTAGTATATTTTATATACAATTATATTTATACTGTATAATAATATTTTGCTTAATTGTCAATTATATACATAGTAATAAGTTGTTTTTTCTCCGCAGGACTCGTTAGGGTTAAACTTCTCCGACATGCCGCCACTATTAGATATGGACACAGACAACTCGGCCACATGGCTAAACAACTCGTCCAGTTTTGTTCAAAACCTCGATCTATACGGCTCCGAGGCGAACGCGGTTATGGTAAACCCGAACTCTGTGATGCCGTCGAATTTTGCAGAGACACCGATAAAAAACATCGTGAAAGAGGAGGCATCAAACTTACTGCTGACATCCGTAGCGAGTAACAGTCTAAACAGCAGCCTATCGGTGCCAAGTCCAAAGGAAGAAAAAAGTCATTTAACGTTCTCCCCGAATACAATTAAAGTTTCCAAAGTGCAAGAGTCCGATGACACAACGACTACCACGACGACCACCGCTACGACAACTACAACTAACAGAAAGCCAATGGAGGAAGCGACACAAATGGTCATTTACGTAAGAAAACAAGATAAAACAGTGGTCAAAGACCTGTTAAAAGACTTGGACAACAATTGTAAAACCAAAATAGGCGCGAGCCAAACCACGCCCACCGTGAGGATCAAAGCGCAATCCGAACTTGTCAAAGTGAACGGGAAAAGTTGTTCCATTTTGAATACATCGCAAAAATTGGCGCACCAAGTAGGCACGAAAACGATAATCTCGGGCAATATACACATAT
The DNA here is from genome assembly GCA_018249975.1 of Passova gellias. Taxonomy (NCBI): domain Eukaryota; kingdom Metazoa; phylum Arthropoda; class Insecta; order Lepidoptera; family Hesperiidae; genus Passova; species Passova gellias. The sequence continues at coordinate 11,145 of DWUN01000155.1, forward strand.
TGGACGCGCAACAGTCTAGAACAATTTTAGCGAACGGCAACAAGAGCCAAGCGACGATACTGATCGACAATTCATCGTTAAACACCAGTAGACAAATAATAAAAACCTCCGTAAGTGGAGCGTTCACGGTTGACGCCAGCCAAGCGAAATATGTAAATACTATTAATAGTAAAAATACCGTGGGAGAATTTCCCAAGCCCGCCTATTCTTATTCTTGTTTAATAGCGATGGCATTGAAGAACTCGCGAACAGGAAGTTTGCCCGTTTCAGAGATTTACAACTTTATGTGGTAAGCACCCTGTCAACTTTGGTCCGAAATACATTCGCGCAATACACTTTACCAAAACGTTTGCGTATTACTGTCGTTGTTTTACAGCCAACACTTTCCGTACTTCAAAACGGCGCCGAACGGGTGGAAGAATTCCGTACGGCACAATCTTAGTCTGAATAAATGTTTTGAGAAAATAGAAAAACCCTCAACAAATGGAAGTCAAAGAAAAGGTATAATATAAATATGTTTATGGTTCTGTTCTATTACATTAAGTATTTATAAGTAATATTAGAACAAAACAATGCTTTATTTGTTTACTAAGTCATGTTGCGTATATTTACAAATTAATTGTATCCCTCCAGGTTGCTTATGGGCTATGAATCCTTCGAAAGTTGTGAAAATGGATGAAGAAGTTCAGAAATGGTCACGGAAAGATCCGCAAGCTATCAAAAAGGCCATGGTTTATCCAGGTAATACTCACATACTATGTTTATGTAATTATCATTATTCTAACTAAGAGAGCACTACATGGTATAAAACAAAGTCGCTTTCCGCTGTCTGTCCCTATGTATGCTTAGATCCTTAAAACTACGCAATGAATTTTTTAATAGATAGAGTGATTTAAAAGGCAGGTTTATATGTATAATAACATCCATTATATAGTAGAGAAATACTATTTGAGGTTTCTAATGTGATGTCGTAAATAATTACATTTTTTGCGGCGGGGGCGGGACGAAGTCGCGGGCAAAATCTAGTGTATATTAAAATTGTCATTTACGTCTTCCGCGGTTAACAATAATTAATTACATTGCATCGCAGAGAGTTTGGAGGCGCTGGAGCGCGGCGAGATGAAGTACAGCGGCTTCGGTAGCGACACGGACGCCGAAGACGACCCCGACGCGGACGTGGACGCGGAGTTAGACGCCGACGTGGAGCTGGACCCCGAGGTCAAGGAGGAGGTGGACGACGAGGACACCGTGCTGGAGCAGGTCGGTGCTGTCCTACGTACTGTTTGTTACGCACGCGGATTTTAAGCTACTTTCACAAGCGTGTAAATGGTATTCAACTGCTTGTGGAAGCTTGCGGTGACTCGCCAAGCGTGTAAACGTACCTTTAGATGATTAAAAAATTAAATATTTCCTACGTGGTTTCCGGCTCGACTCAATCTGTCAATCTCCTTTTTCTTGTTTCAATATTCAATGTATCTATCCTTTTTTTTTGCACACAAAATTATGAGCATGGTAATCGAACGAACATTGCGACCAAACAAGTTTGCTCATTGACAAATATTTGCCCTGAGTGGGAATCAAACCCACAACCCCAATGTAGTGGTTAGGACCAATGTCCAATTCTTTGAATATCTGTATACTACAGTCTTTTATTTCATTAAAATACAAAATATACCTAATTTATTTACAATTTACATATAAAAAAGATATATAAAGATATATAGATATAACTGGACATGGTCGATGGTTCTACAGCATCCACCTATCCAGCTGCAAATTGCTGCTTGCACAGTTGTCTTCGAGCATACGAACTGCATAGTGGAATATACCTACACATAAGGCATTCCATCTTAAAAGCTGCACAATTAAAAGTAAACACATCAATCGACTACTGAACGAAGTATTCTCGAATCTTCCATAATTGTGTGCAGTACTGTCGTAGTGTATAGGTTATCCAATAATATCCTATCAAACGAACATCGCGTGCGATGACTATAAAGTGCAGTCGGACATTAAAACAATACCACCGATCAAGTATCACTTGGGTAGTGTTGTGTTCTTGTTTATATAATATTACTTACCCAGTGCATATATGAAATGTCACAGTAATCGTTTTACTAATATGACTTGCACCATTGGCGGCCTTAGCCGTTGCGAGTCCCCTGCTCTCAATATCTTTGCATCGCATTATTATTTTGAATAGCTACAAGCTTAAATCAACTTTTGTCTACTCTGGTTGTTGTCGCGCGAAGCCACAGCCTTTATGTATTAGGTAATTAGGTAACCTAGTCATTAGAGGTAGTAGTCTAAATAATAAACGAACGTTTTAGTCAACATGGTCATCGGTTTATTTAATTAATATATAATATGAATACGTATACAAACGAAAGTATGATTCATACTAATTTTCTTCCTATAAAACTCGATGAAATAAATCGAAATAACTTTACTTACGTGTTGCACAAAATCATATCGAGTTTTACGTGAAGAAAATTAGCATGACACTACGCATTGTTAGTATTTTACTAGTCTAAACGCTAGTATGACCGTGGCTCGTTTTGTTTTCTTTCTATTTTTGAACACCCAATATTCTTTCCAGGAGGTGTCAGATCAAGAGTTGGAAGTGGAAGAAGTGGTGGAAGGCACGGGCATGGTGGGAGGCACGTACCGCCTGCTGGCCACCGGGCCCTCTTCGCTCACGTCCTACATCACCGACGTGGACTCCGGGGAGGAAGTCAGTGACATTGAGGTGACATAATAAAACTTATTAATGGAGCAAACTATGTGTATAAAATATGTCAAATGGGAGAGGTGATGAATAGGACAAAAATGTAGGCTGAATTTAATGGAAGTATAAGAGGCGAAAACAAGTTTGTGCCGATCGCAGCTTGTGGAAATCCGTAGTCTCTCTCTACAGTTTTGCAACATAGGCATAAGTCTATGTACACACATAATACATACATACGCATAAACATACACATGTTAGGGTAGTTCTTACATACTAAACATGTAGTACATAAAAGAACTCAGATGATCAGACAGTTGATATTTAATACCAAATTAATGCAATGAAAGATACATACATCAACTACTTCTAGAACTCTCTTAACATGTCTCCTGTAGCTGACAATGTATTTATATATAACTGTTTTTCTCCTTTCACTAGTACTCTACAAATTAGACTAAAGTATAATTATTATATATTAAAGTATACTAATTATTGAATATTATTTGGTTACATTAGAATTGCCGAGGGTGGAGTTTACCACATTTAAATACAAATCTAAAACTAAAATCCTAACAAAGTATTTCATAATCTGCAGTAAACCGACATAGTCATAACAATGACTAATAGATCATTAAGTTATAATAGTTTGTTACTAATGATAATGACGACACTTAATTGTACTCGTTTAAATTTGTTATAGGTACTGGATCACTCCTATGAAGAAATTGATGTGGAGGTAACGAAGCCAGTGAAATTAGATCTATCATCTGTCACAGAAAACTATACCAGTAAGTAAACTCACTATTCCCGAGTCGAAATATAAATAGAAATGCATAATTGAGGACTCTTCCAAGGAAGAATGAATTGGCTTTGGCCAAGCGTGCGTGATCTATCTCAGGACGCATGTACGCTTGATAGGCAGGAATGCGCCCTAACCACTAGCCTATCGAGTATTTTTTTAAAATGTGCGATTGAGTGAGTATGCGTTTCGTTGTAGTAAGTTATTTATTTACGTTAATTGCAATTTAGTTTAATTATGTTTTGACATTTTGCGTACCTATTGATGTAGTACATAGGTACTAGATTCCACAATATTTGAATACGGAGAAGTTAAGAGTCTCCGAAACTGACGTGTATGCATGTAGTGAGTGATGAATGTACATGAAGCACGTCAGGTTTGTAAGGACAGAGTTATTTGGCACTCGGTGCTTTCTGCCTATCGCGTTAGGGACCTGGCGTGATCGTATGTTGATGTTGTTGTTGTGACACCGTTTTTGGGTGTTGTGTTTTAGAAACTAAATTGTACATTGAACAATAAACGACGGTCGGTCCGTTTTTCAGTTCATCAGGCGAAACGAGCCAAGACGAGCTTCATATACCAGCCGGTGACGACGCAGACGCACACCAGCCGGCGAAAAACGCCTCTCGTGAACCGAGTGGCGCTCATCTAGACGGCGCCTCGTCGCGACCCAAACAACAGACACGTAGCCGTCACGTAACTAGTATTTTAGTGTTCGTTCGCGGCGGAATGAGTAATTCTATTTGTAATAATCGTAATGCGATAGCTGTGAGTCGTCCGTAGTGCTGAGTGTTTATGTTTTGACTGCTGTATAGTTGCGAACGTGATAGTCCGTACCAGATAAGTGTATTTACACGATTGAAAGGATAACTGAAGAACACTTGTTACATATCTTACACTGTAAAATATCTTTTTTTTATATATTATTGTTATAAGTGAAAGTCCTGAATGACCCGTGTGGTTTTTTTTTTTTTATTGGAAAACTGTTTTGTATTGTTCAAAACCAATTAAAAATTAATTCAACAACGTTTGCAAACGAATGTCGTAAGTAGTTGTAAGTAACATGGCTCTATAGCCATATACTATCAGTACAAAGACTAGAATTTTGCTACTCTATTGATATGTTTTATATTCTAGATGTATTTTGTGTCACTTAAATTTAAAAATTGTAAGGGCAGTGAAACATGTGTATAAAGCTCTGATCGGAAACATGAAATTCTCTCTCATTAGACCTTTTTTCTGTGTAACGTTTAAACATGCATACTGATTGACATTTTAAGATTTATACATTATGATAATCTTACTGTTTGTATAGGGTCATATTGATCAAAGATAATGTAGGTATCAATAAAGAATTTTGGTAATCTTGATTTCTCTTGAAATGTTTGTAAAATAAATTATGTAGTGATTGTAATAAAATGGCCATCCTGTGCATGTTTAAATTTAATTTTTGGGAGTTCATGGTTTTTCGTCGGACGACAAAGGCTGTTCATATATTTGATACCCACTCTTACATAGCGTCCGGTAATTTTTTACACTTAAAGCATTCAGTTCAATAGACAGGGTGATATTTTACAAAGTATGCCAACTTTCTCACAATTACACGTACGGTAAACAATATAAACTACAAATAATATCATGTTCAATATATTCACAAAAGGGTTATAATCCATTTTTGCTCGATGTAGAATAAATGGTTTACGCTATGCTATTTATATACAAGACATCAGACACCGTATTTTAATTTATGCGCAGTTATTGTTGAAACTAATCTACATTGTTGCTGTGAAAATATCGAAAATAATCTTAAAAATAATTAATTAAACAAAAACGTTCCACAAATCATTCTCAAGCCACTAACGGTATCACTATAGTAGCAAGAAGGACAGCGGGTATATTTTTAAGTTCCCACCGCTTATATGTATATATTTTTTTTATTTGTGTTCATTATACTTGTTGACGCTGGCAGCTTCGAGGGAATCTGTTAAACACTCGATTCTAAGCCCCTTTGCTCCAGTGAAGTCTCGATCACACGGCCATAGGTGATCTGTAATTTTATTATAAAATATGTACATTAATAATAATGCCACGTAGAACGAGAATATACTGTCTTTTAGTAGACTTACATTTGATTATGATGCAAATGTTCCGATATTTTCATCTAGTAATAAGCACAGTAGGACACGAAATTATTTATCAGTATTATCCTTATATATCCATAATCCCTGCTAATAACTTAAACTTCGCTTTAGGAATGAGATTTACTTAATTTCACGCTAAATGTAGCCGGCTGTGTGTATGACACTTCGCTTATTGCATTTATTATTTGAAATACATACTTAAAAGCATAGTTTAAACATGTACATTACTTTTATTTTGCTTTCTTAATATGGATAGATTGTAAAAATTTAATAGAATGATGTTATATAAGTATCTTATAATGTGAAATTTTAAGATATTTATGTGAAACATAGCAGGTATGTTATATATAAACTTGTAATCTAAAACGATTTGCTTTTGAAAAGGGGCTTAGAGTTGACTAGTACTTACGTATCTGTTTTAGTTGAATATGTAACTGAATTTATCAATTATACTTACATTGAATTGTTCCAAGATATACGATGACTGTAGAATTATTATAATATAAATGTCGTAGTATTCATGTTTGTAGTGAACTTTCAAATGGTTCGTCTGTGACCTGGTTCCGTGTAAAATAGACATATATAGATACTCTTGGTGTATCAACGATTTTAGTCACAGGTGAGGCAAAACTTGATAATATTAAGCTTTATTTACGCTTTAATACTTAGAGGGAGCGAGGCATGTTGAGAAAAGAATTGTCAACTATTTTCAACAAGTCCCCGTATACCGAGCGATAGCTCCCCGACACGACCTAACTGTTGTTACCAGTGTACTGTGTCTTATATTGACAGATAGTTGTATTGCTAGATTTCTGCAGAGGAATTTTAATGTGCTTAACGCATTGGTAACTTCTCAGCCCTGTTTATCCAGTCGCAAGTGACTTCAAACGCGGTAATCGCGTAAAATCGGACGTATATCATGCCCTTTTATGTTATTTCATGTAAAAAGGTTGCAATTTAACTGCGGCAAATCGTTTTGCATAAATATAAATTCGACTGGATATTTTGTATTGATGTCAATTGTTATATATTGCATTGCCTATCCACTGCAGTATTGTTCAACCTTTAAACAGAATGGACTTATGAGAATTATATAATTGAAACGTATAGAAATTTAATTAATATTCACATAACTCATGCCTTTTATTAAAGTAACCAAACTGCTTATATTTATATTTTTGGCATGTTATCATGTAGTGTAGTAAAGTAACTAATCTTATTCACGCATATGCATAGTCTGGATAGAGTCATAAACATAATTTTAACAATACATATACTAATCTAGATCACATAGTTCTTAATTTTTCACAGTAGAAATTTCATCTATAAACATTTAATGGTTGCCTCTTAACAAAAGTTCAATGTCTTGTCAGTAATGGTTGTGAATTGGATCTCCATTGCATATGTACATGTGTATTTAAACAGCATAATTTGTCTAACTGTAGACTGTAGTTCCACTCTTGATATAAGTGGGCTCATCTTCAACACCATATTTGCCTACATCTAGTTTCATTTTATATATTCTTGAATTATTAACATAAGAAATGTAGTCCACCGTTTATGAAATAGTCTCCGCCATCCCACAGGAATAAATCCTCGCATTGAAATAACTGCTCAATACGATGTTTTTGCTATGTGTATTGTGATTACTTTCCAGTTTCACCATTGATTCGTAAGAAAAGTAAATATGCAATAAGAATTATTAAGAACGATTCATTACCTTTCTTCATATTCTTTGTAACACGTTTCTTAAATAATAGCTGTCGTTTTTTAATAATACTGTCACAAATTAGTAAAAAATCAATTGATTTTAATTCAAAAAAGCTTAATTAAAGTGTTAATAAATATTGCATAAGAAATAAATTTAAGTATGTATTCATCTGTAAACGTTAGGAGTATTTAATTGGTGTTTTCAAATGTATTTAATGTAATGTTAGACTTAACAGTTCAGAAATAATTAGACGCGGTAGGGACTAAATTTAGATTTGTACTGTCTATTTTCTATATAATCGTAGCAATCTCTTTTCTCTCGTATTTTAAACAATTAGATAATATAAAACTGTGATATGAGATTCGCTCTTAGTCTATTTTGTCTTGGGGCAAAAATTAATTTCAAGCCACATAAATGATAGTAACGAATGTTTGCTACAAAAAATAAAGAAGTTGAAACGACAAATAAGAGGCCATTGCTCTGATAAAGCTGGCGCAGTCATACAAATCATGTTTCTTTGATTTTAATTCTATCTACGTTGTCATTAAGGTATTGTAGAGGCAATAAGTGTAGTATTGATTGAGTGTAGTGATTAAATAACTAGCGAAAAAAGATAGGTGATAGACAAATCTGCGTAATGGCAGTAAAGTTATTACCAGAACTTAGCAAAAGTATTTGTGGCATGTTGAAGTTCACTGTCAGTGTTTAGAAGGTAAACTCTGTAAGATAAATGCTAAAATATAAACTTCGAACCGAATTAATGATACTTATGTTAACAAAACACTACAGCTTTAGGGTGCTTTGCGGTTTAGATACAGCAACGTGCAATTGTTTTGTATAAATATTTCTAGTGAATTATTAGAGTATATGCTACAGTTGTGATTTTTATATCCTGGAACCGTAAACACATTTCAAGGCATTTATATTGAAGTAGGAAATTATTGTCATTAATAAAATTACATTGCTAATATTGTATTCACTAATTAACAAATACCTACCAAAAGTAAAGTGCGTAGCAATAACGAAATGTACCATAAAATAAGTAACGTATTTTTCCACTGCCAGTATTTCAACATCCATGTAACATAAGCATTAGAATAAGAGTAGATGATAGTTGGTAGTATTAGAACTATAGCTAAGTTGAATGATTTTTAATAATTTTTTTGTAATAAAATGAAATGATTCAAATAATTTGTTTTATTTTAAACGACCTTTTATTTACTTTTCTCAAATATTTTTGTAAGAATTTCCTATATAAATAAACAGTTAGTACAATGCAGTCATAAAAATCCGTTAATCTGTTATAACTGTACTTTAGTACATAAGTAACTAATTCCAAATGTACTGCGAGAAAGTGTACATAATACAAAGCTTCTTTATTAAACACCATAAATTTCAGAGACAATTGAAGACAAGGAAATCTTAAATTTTGAAAAAATTGAGCTTGATCATAGACACGGTGCGCTGAATACAATTTATTACGAAGCTGGAGTAGGAAAGCAAAAACTATCGATAAATCAGAATATCTACTTTTTAAAAAACTAGTCGATAAGTATGCTAAATATTTTGAACTGTTCGAAATTCCATAGGTTTTGTGCGTTTCATGTACATTAATATAAACGAGTGTTAATTGCGATATATCGATATATTTCTAGCATTCCATCCCTAGGGTTGATTGCTTAATATTATAGTCAGATTTATGTTCTTATGTTATCTATATTGAACGACGACAATCTGACATTATTTGATTGATTTGTCAATTTTGTCACAATTATTGTTTGGTTTGTGGCTCTAATAGGCCAGTTCAGTTGTTAAATTATTAAATACTTTAAAATAATTTCTTTCGGAATTAGTAATAAACACTAGACAACTAGAAATATCCATGTAATTAAATCATGTCTACTCGTGAAATATTAACATTGCAATTTGGACATTATTCCAATTATGTCGGAGCTCACTTTTGGAATATTCAAGAACTAGGATTTGACTACACCGGCTCTGTTAAAGCAGAATGTAATTCCGATATATTGTACAGAGAGGGTCAGACGGCAACCGGCGAGGTTACTTACACTCCGAGATTACTATTAGCCGATTTAAAAGGGTCCCTACGAACATTGCCAGCGAGCGGTGGACTTTCAAATGAAGAGCACCAAGACGACTTTCATTGGACGAACGTTGATAAAATTGAAGAACCTCCAGTACATAAAAATGAATATTTACAAGACATTGATGGTGAAAACCTACCAGCAGTCCAAAAGAAGGATTACAATTTAGAACAAAGTGTAAATACATGGACAGACTACTTGTACCCCAGACTACATCCGCGGTCTGTTAATATTGTAAAGGATTATCAACATGGTTCTGAAAATGTATGTTTACCATTATATTGCTATATTTTATATTGTCTATGATAACCCATATGTGTTGTGTGTGATACATTTTAACACATTTAACACTGTATTTTACAATTGCCGATCTGAGTGACCGATATAATGCTAGCAATTTATTGTCACGTTACATTTTATTGATAACAGTTCAAGATGGTATAGTACTATTCTATGGATAATGTGACCATTTGTACACTATGTACCGATATTTACCATCTGATCGTACATTAGTGTTATCTCTAGGCCTTCTACTATTGTAGGACATAGTAAGAGACATACTTTCATCAAGAAAGTTAATGTTCTTTTGTACATACATAGAGATATCCAGGTTTATTTTAAACATTTCGAAGTTTTTAGGGAATTCTTCTTTCCAGTTGTTACTTTAATAATTGACAGTGTGTTCATTGACCCTAGACCAGAAAGACTTTTGAAAACAGTCTATGAAATCTCCTAGTTCAGAGAACAGGCTTTTTTGTCTATGGTAATTATCATTAACTTACACAATGTAATAATGACCAAATGTTACTACTACATGAACTTAATGATGGGTTTTTTCAGGAATGCTTCGATATTAGTACTACAGGACATAAAGTATGGAAAAGTGATTTTGGTGACATTTTTGCAGACAATATTCGTAAATATGTAGAAGAATGTGATAGTATGCAGGGCTTCCAGGTGAATTTTGACTGTACAGATGGGTTTTCAGGGCTCGCCCTAATGTGTATTGAACATCTTACTGATGAGTATACCAAGCCAATATTAGCTTATCCCATTATAGCTTCTCATTTCCCTGATAATAATTCAGAAAACCAAGAAGAGAGGGATAAATCAAATTTGAGGGATTCCATACGATTGGTAAACATAGCACTTTCTTTGGAAGGTTTATCCCAAAGTGCTACACTATATGTGCCTCTGTGTACTAGTGAGAAGGGATGGCGAAAGCCAGGATGTCCTAGGTTGTTTGATTACCTCAACTACAATTCAGAACTTTATTACCATTCCTCAGCTTTATTGGCATCGGCAATAGATACACTCAGCCAGAAATACAGACATACAAGCAATTTCTATAGCTTATCAGATATTTGCGCAGATATGACAGGGTACGGAAGGAAGATGGCAGCCGCTTCCCTCGGCATTCCATTTGCATTGCACGAATCCCAATACCTGATAGAATATCTAAACAACACAACAAAACCAATTTATAGTTCCATAACACCCAGTTGTAAAATTGCAACCGATAAAATATTTCAACTAATTACTGTTAGGGGAATACCAGAAAGTTATTTAAAGGCCCCGTTGAAGGAAGCGAAAGATCAATTGAACTTGCCGGCGTACAGGTGTGGTAACATAAAAGAAATGTTTGAATTATATTTTCAAGCCAACAACTTTTTGTCTGCTACGAATGTCACGGTGTGTGATAAGCCGTTACAACTGAAAACTCCATTTCCTCAGATCTTTTCTGAAAAACTAAATAAGTTTGGATATGTGAAGGATGGTGCCGAGAAAGAAAAACTAGAAAGTTGTCCAGTGTTGGCTGGATATCACAATGGTAATTTCCTGGCCGATATGATTGAGAAACTTCACAGAGAAGTCGGTAGAATAAAATTTGCTAAACTACATAAATTTCAAGAGGAGGGATTAGAAAGTGCCGATTACAAGGAAAGTTTAGATAGGCTAGCCGAATTTAAAGACAATTATGAAGATGATTTTGAATTATAAGAAGAAACAAGGCTATGTTTAATTAACCAAGTCTGAATCTAAATAATACATGGATGAATAAGGATGGGAGTTGTGTGATGGTTCTATGTTTAATGTATTTTTCTATATAAATTACTAAATAAAAATAGTTTTAAATATATACAGTCTAATTTAATTTGATACACCATGATAAAATTCATAAACTTTATTCAAGATGATTTAGGTAAAATAAATCATATCTCATTCACACAATGTCATTGTACACAATTACACCTAAGTTGTTCCTTCGGCAATCAGGATGATCGCTCCAATGCTCGCTCTTTCATTCTAGTTATAAATGCTGCACCCTTGTTCTTTCTAAAGTTTTCATATGGATCGTTAAGATTTACACCTACACCTGCAACGATAAAATACACAGAATTGTAGATCAGTATATAACCAATATTCTGTTGTTCTCTCCTAAATAAAAAGGGATTAAAGGTCATAGTCCCCACACTGGCCAATTGCAGTTTTGTCGACTTGAACTTACTAGATGAATGAAGCCTCACCTTTATACTGGTCCTGTCTGTCACGCACAGAGCCTCCGCTGATGGGCTCGGCGATGCCCTGGCCCGCGGCGCCCAGCCCGCCCGCGCTCCAGCCCATCTTCTGCAGTAGCTGGTGACCTTTGTTGCTCGCGTCTATGCCACCCGATGTGCTAGCAAATGACGCGTTCCTAGCCAAAAAATACATATTTTTTTATTTCGAAATAAGCTTGTCTTTCGACTACTTTGTATTGTTGCTATAAAATCAATGTTAATGTTTGTCAACTCACATAAAACTAGGTGGTGTCGGTGACCGCGACCGCTCAACCCGCCGTGAGCGCGGGGAGTCGCGGTGGCGGTCGCGCTCCCGCGAGCGGCTTCGTGACCGCGAGCGTGACCTTGAACGAGACCTTCTTCGATCTGGGGCGAGAGATGCTTTCTTAACTATACCATAAAACAAGCGATATAAAACGATCCAAAAAGGGGCCATCAAAATTAAGCGTATTCAAATATGCAAAAATTACACAAACTGATCCAATCTTTTAATGCAAAATAATTACTGGTAGGTGTGAGGATTAAATAAAAAACTTATTGGCTGACACAAACAATGGATGCTCTATTAAATAAGATGTTTTTTTACTAATTAGGTTACTATGAAATTTTTTTCAAACACCCACGACGGTAGCAGTTCACTATTGAATCTAGCAAATAAAATGATTAATTAGGATTATATTTTAAAACAAAATATAAAAAGTAGGATCTTTCAAAACGAATATAAAGAACAAAATAAATTAGTCCTGTGTAAATAATAAAACTAATAAAAACAAATATAACTCTTGTTCCTAAAGGCAAATGTTTAATCTAACTCAAAGTGAAGTGTGAGAGAGAGAGACGAAAGCGATTTTACTATCTCTGTCGCGATCTCGTCTCCACGATGACTGTTTTCGTCTTGGAGATGGAGATCTTGATCGGGACTTAGATGGAGGTGTTGAAGACTTCTCTGGTGTTTTGCTTCTAGATCTGACAATGGAAAATACATTTGTTGCATTAAACTTTCTTTACATAGCCAGAGCGACATGTTTTAAGTAAATTTTAAATGTAATAAAAATTCATAAAAATCAAGTAAGCGGTCTGTTGTAATTTGGAACATAGTTTTATAGTATGGAAATCTATAACAATACCTGTATACTCTTCCTGGTGGGGTGGGTTGCTTCTGTAAGTCTTTAGGTATTGGGCTAGGAGACTTGGATTTCTCCCTTCTACCACATATTATTTCCTCTTCCTTATGTTTACGTGCTGCATTTTTAGCCTTATAATATTCGTATAATCCTAATTTTTCCCAGCCCTCGCTAAAATGTACATAGAAATTATATACATGCACAAACATGGATTCAATATTAACTTTGGATACTCGGTGAAGTGTGATTGCAAAATGCTTACTTATCTCTCGGCCGTTCATGATTTGGAGATGCATAGAAAGCGTCGACAGCTGCCAAAAGCCTTTCGTTGGGTGGAGCTGGTGGGGGGAGACGAATCTTCGCTGGATCCAATGGCCTATATTTGTCTTCCTCGAGCTGCAAACAAAATGAGTATGACAGCAATGACAGCAATGTAAACGTTACTTTTAAATCGGAATTAACTTAGAAGTACTCACCATTATAAGCGGCACCATTAGACCGGCGGGCAATTCAAAATAGGGAACGGAAGGCATCAGCTCTTCGTTATTCACTTCGGGGAATGGTAGGAAGCCGGGCGGGGGTTTACTAAGATCAGGAAGCCCATTTTGGAATGCTAACGGTTTTGGCTCAAAGCCGGGCGGTGGCTGTGAGAAGTTCACATTAGGCAGACTGGAGATATCCGGCTCCTCCACACTCTCAGACTTCTTACGACCCATGATCTGTTCAAACGTCTGACTGTCATAACTATTCTCATTTCCGCTTATGCTGTTATTGGAAGGGTAGTTTTCGCCGCATTCGCTGCCAAAATGCTGGTGGCTAGAATTGAAATTCTGGTCGTAGCCACCAATCTGTTGGAACTTTTGATCGTTGAAATTGTTTTGGAATCCCCTTTGCATAGACTGTGGTGGCTGGGTGTCAGTGTTGTGGTCATGACTGTTCTGTATCTCGAGGGCGTGTTTCTGCATTTCCATTTGCTGTATTTGCTGCAATGTATGATTAACAAACGCCTGATGCTGGCTTTGATAACTGAAATTGTGAAGAATGATATATTAACGTCGAGTATATTTCATATATAACTCTCTATAAAAGTATTGTAACTGACTTGTCGAAGGTGTTTTTTGTCTGCTGGCTCAAATGAGCAATAGCGCCAGAATGTTCAGTGATCAAGTTGTTCTGGTACTCTTGATAGGAGCTCGTTGGAGTCTTCATTTTTTCAATGACGGCCGTCTCGAAATAGTTCGACTTGGATTCCCAGAGACGAAGCAGCTTATTCAACTTAGCCTCCTGTTCCTCGGTAACCGCTGAAACAGCCAAACCATTAAACTGTTGTCGTACGAGCTAAGATTGATTAATGAAGCAAGTTACCTGACTGGCAAACCACAGGTGCGGATGGACAAGAGTTGTTTTAAAATTGAAGATGATAATGCACAATCGAACAAGAGACCTAAATCTTGAGGACGTTATTATAAATATGTTACCTATACTGGCATTGCAAAACATTGGAACCACCACATTTTCCAAATTTTTCTTCAGATCTTCAGCATTTTTGCGAGCACTGTAATTAGGAATAATAGTATCATAGACACCGAAACGATAATGAAACCAAAGGACATATTAAACAAATAAATTCTTATATTTCAAAAAAACGAGAACTGAATATGAAAATAAAATCATATAATAATAATATTATACCCTGAGAAACACTTCAGCCACTAACAGTAAGTTGAAGCATCAAAACTGCTCTGCAATAAACATTTGTTTTCAGCCAATTCCTAATCAATTCAATTCATTTTTTTAATAAACTTCAGTTTGGTAGAGTTAAAAGAACCATACTATGCAATAATGAACATATATACTTGTAAGTTGTAGTCATGTTTGCACTGATATTAAAATATCAAATATAATTTTTGAAGTATGCAACGGTTCAATCGTGATTAACAATCTGTATGTCCATTCTAAATTGTGCAATTCATTAGTAAATTGTATGTTTTACAATCATATAAGTTCATTGAAAGATGTAGATCTTCAATTAGCGACTGAATTTAATTGGCATAAAATATTTGTATTTCCATTAAAAATATCACCAAAAAAAGGAAAACAAAATACAGTATACAGTAAACAAAAAAAAATAACTTCAATACACAATAGAATAATAATTAAAATGGCAACAGGAAAATTCATAACATATTATTAGGCTTTTTTTATGATATGACAGGTTTATTCCTAATTATGTTTTATTATTATGATGAATTCAAAATAGATTGCTCACTCAAATTATTTATAACTGGCCAAATGCAAATGCTGTATGAAAAGTACAAATGACATTATAGCTTATGAGAATTACCCTAAATTGTAACTCCTTTTATGATATTAAATGTAAGCAGTTGCTTTGTAATTGATATGAAATTGAGGGCTATGTATTTATAATGATGTCCAAAACAGTATTGTTTGATGTGATTTCAAAAATAAAATATTAAAACACAATACAATCATAAACTGCAGGAGAAAAAAGTGATTCCTTGGGAAATAATAATCGCTATAACGGTGGATATTCATGATGGGACAGTAAGGGCAGCTATCTATATTACCAACAATGAGTTTTAGGAGATTGTGCATAACTAGAAACATGGTTTTGACATTTTAAAAACAATGTTATTTGAAATTATGATTTAAGAACTTATGCAAACAAAACACAAATCATAATTGATAATTTTAAGACAGATATATTCTTCTAACTGACTCCATATTTAAAAATCTATCGTTACAATTTTAAATTCTTTTACACACTAATTAAATTATTATTATTGTAAATAGTGGCAATTAGTTTCTCTTTGCTGGTCCAGTCCAAACTTTTATCCTTAAACCAGATAACAATTAATAACTTAACAAATTTACCTGTTTGATGCAATTTTATACTTTTGATATTGGTAAAATAGACATTGTAATAGAACGAATGGCGGACCAACCAGTTTGAATGGCAGTGACGATGTAGGTAGGGTACATAAAAGGTACAAACCAATGATGGAGCACATCATTCACAAGGTAAATGATGTGAAGCTTCTGCGTGAAGGGAGCTCCCGGCTGTGTCACTTTCTTCAACAGGTGCTGGGATATTACTGTGCCGGCATCGTGTGAGGTGGCATGTTGTAATATCCAACCCTTTCCTGTAATCACACTTACAATATGTACCGAAACAGTACTATATAACTAGAAAATCAACTGTAATATGTTTTATTACATATATATGTGTACATATATATAAATAAATAAATATATATAACTTAAGCTCCATATGTTAGTTTTGTGTATGTTAATTTTATATTTATGATATGTTTAAGAAATATTCAGAATTAAAAATTAATTAAAATGAGAAAGGGAATGCTGCGCTGGTTCGGACATGCGTGAAAGAATGGATGATGAAAGAATGACAAAAGAGATATACAATGCAGGTGGTGTTGATGGATGTAGGCGCCGAGGGAGACCTAGACTGTCATATCTCGACCAAATAGGTCGGATACTAGTTGACGGAGGAGTCAAGAGTCTCCGAAACCGGCGTGTATGCATGAAGAGTGTGATGAATGTAGACGAAGCGTTACAGGTTTGTCAGGACAGGAATATTTGGCAGTCGGTGCTTTCTGCCTACCCCGTTAGGGACCTGGAGTGATGTTATGTATGTATGTATGTACGAAAGATTTTATTGTTTGTTTGCATTGAATAAGCTCTGAATCTACTGGACAGATTTGAAAATTTTTTTTAACGATTAGAATCACGTAGTAGAATTTCACCCTAAGTTTTTAATAATTTGAAAATTACACAAATTAGTAATCCATTAATATATATCAGAATAAATATGTTTTAGTTTTATTAGCTATACATGTATTATTTTGAGGTAAACAAAGCCCACGAATAAACGCATTTTTCTTTCATCCATACTTTCTTCTCGCACTAGAGCAGTATGTTGTAGGGAGTTGATACAACATACTGCTCTACATACATAACATCACTCCAGGAATGGAATGGAATACAGGACCTCCGCAATTATAGATAACACCGGTACATATCTGTGGTTGCGGAAAAAAACCATTTAAAATTTATGAAACTAAATTGCATATTTTACAGTACCAGTGTACCCACAACTTAACTTTGCACTAAGCGATTTAAGTTGAAATCCAAGTTGAAAAAGTCTCATTAAAACTCAAGTAGTGGAACGAGACAAAAGCATGCGATTCGCCAATGCAAAACAGAGATGGGAAGAGCGGAGTAAATTGAAAAAACAATTGACGTTAGAAAAGTGGAAAGAGATGTGATATCTCTATACTTCAAACCAAGTCAGATTTCAATTTATTTGTGTGGTAAAACCTGTATACGGTTCGCCCGGGGAAGTACCACCGCCACACCTATTTCTGCCGTGAAGCAATTGTTTCTACAATTTG
>DWUN01000156.1:0-28742 GCA_018249975.1 Passova gellias
ATTAACCAGAAATACAATACTAGTATATAAAGCTCCTTATGCATCGGTAATTTATAAGTTTTTATTTATAAACCGCACACACGAGTATATCGTACGTTTAAATTAGAAACTTCATAAACTCCCAAAGCAAGTCTGAGCGTGCAGAAGTTTTCGCGTTCAGATTTCTAGTTTTCTGGAGCGCGCCAACGATCCATAATAAACTCTTCTTTATGTGCTTCGCTCGCTTCGTTCGAGTTTTGAAGAGGTTCTCTTCGGCTTCACTTCTTTCTACTCACTATTTATTGCTTCGGTCGGTAAATAAATAAGTAGCATAGCCCGACGTCAAAAAACTACAATAATAAATGAAAACACTGCACTACACATTTTTTATGTTTTTGTTATATGGTCCATATTTACGTTCATACTGTCAATATCAAAAAACCGGCCAAGTGCGAGTCGGACTTCCGCACCGAGCGTTCCGTACAAACCTGTAGATATATATTCATAAAGGCTTTATAGACCTGAGTAATTGATATGAATTTCAGTTTAATACCTCTACGAGTTCACGAGGAAAGGGGTAGTATAATAATTTTAAAATTATTATAAATATTTTTATTATATGATGTAATTAAAAATTGACAGTTTTTGCAATTTTTCCTTTATCTATACTATAAGACGTTGCTTCGTACCAAATTTCAAGATTTTGAGTTCACCCTGTAGGTTTTGATTTTCTTTGCTAGTATCGGAAATTTGCGGCATAAATTGCTGTATCTTTTAACTGCTTTGACTTAGTAGTTTGATTTTTTCACAGCTTCAAGGGACTGCAGAATTGAGTATTTGATATAAATTTCAGCTTAATACCTCCACGCGTTCCAGAGAAATAGGGTCTCGACAGACGGACGGACGGACAATAAAGTAATCCTATAAGGGTTCCGTTTCTTCCTTTTAAGGTACGGAACCCTAAAATACGCCCTATTGCACTTTAAAAATGGCTCAATTACATTAAGCCACATTCAATGTTAAAAATGTAATGAATAACAGTCGAATCGTGACAACTGAGCAAATACTGCTAAGACGTAATCCCCCCCCCCCCGCGTAATATACGCGTAATATAAAGACATTTTGTAGCGTAATATAAAGACATTTTGTACACAGAAGCCGAAAGTCAACACATAATTCAAACGGCAAGACGCTTCTCCTAGACTCGATTACTTGCGCAAAGAGCGCGCTAAGAGTTTTCGCTTAAGCCAAATTGCACAGCCTACGACACGATTCCATTTGCAAATTAGACATTCAGCAATTCCCTTCAACATACAAATGTCAAACGAGAGCCGGCTTTATTACCAAGAACATAGAACTCATAGACACGAGGCGTAGACGCCGAGGACGTTGGCTGCGGACGAGTGATGCTAATGCAGTTATATAGGTTTCGTGCTTAATTTTGTAAAGGAAAAGATGAAATTGTCTCGAATTCGAACTTGAGTTTGATAAAGTTACAATTCATTTTAAATCTATTACCGGATTAATCTACTTTCATGCTAACACGGTTTTCCAATAAATTGATCTCTCAATCTCTTGCTCTGCTAATATAAAAAGGCCAAGATCTGAATTAAAGTCCATATCTAAAATGTGTTTCATCAATATTATACATCATTTGACGCCGTAGGTAAAGTGATGTGTTATGGTTCACTATTCGTGGCAAAATTCACGAGCGTTTCCGCGAATTGGACGGCACATTAAACAAACGGTTAGTTTTATTAACGATAGTTAACAGTCGTGAGACTCGTAGTAGGAAGGCCTAAGGCATAAGGCGGCTTACAAAACGTTCCACAGACGGCTTGGTCATTAACCAAAATCTTCAACAATCCATACTGGAGTAGCTTGGTGCTGTATGTTTCAGGTTTTTCGCAGTAGCGAGAGAGCCGCAGTAGAGAGAGAGAGACAGAAAGAGGTTATAAGTTTTGTGTCAAATAAGCACAATTTATTAAACAACTTGATCTTGTCGTCCGTATTTATTAAAGTCTTGTCTACATTATATAACATATTAAAACAGATAATATTATTATATCCATAATGTACTAACAAATGAATTACACAAGGCGCACTGATCTCTGACCCCTGGGACGCCAATCAATCAACTGGATCCTGCTAAATACCGCATTCTAATCTGAACAAAACGAGGAACGAATAAAAGTGGACTTTATGCTGTAGAAGATATGGCTCAGTTCAGTTTGGGTGATATAGGTGCATGTAGTTTTCACAATGACGTGATTAATGAAACAGATCGCTTGGTACAAGGCTAAGTGTCTAATCGGTACATTGATGTATTAGAAGATTATGATGCTGGTACGGACAAAGGAGATAAAAACAGTCTAATGAGGGTTCCATTGCATGTACCCGGGACTAGTGTTAGACTTCATTACACCGGTTTCACATTCCCACCATTTGTCAAATCAAATGCTAGTAATAGCAATGTAATTAACTAGATATTAATCTGTAAATTATTAGACAAATAACCATCAAATTCGAAATCAATTGCATCCATTATATGTGTACATTAACAGGCCAGTATTAAAAGTCAATAGATTTGTAATAAAACTACATGAATGGAAATTCTAATAATGTTCGTTAGGTTGACGCTCGTGTGATCGGGAATAAAACATTGTTAGCTCCAATGCGAATATCTCCTGAAAAAATATCTACAGCAGTAAGTATTGATGTACACATTTCTCGAAACCTCGGCAGTTGAAACAACTCTACATCTCAAAACAGTGAACAAAGAAGTTATTCGTTGTATTTTTCTGCGAGCGCTAAAGTTGTTTGTTAAAGCTCAGAATCCGTGGCTTTACGATAAACCGAGTGGCTGCAACGATTTTAATCTTTGAAGAGGATAAATTTATCAGGAGGGAGGAACCAGCGAGCGGCCAACGGAAAGCCAAGATATAAATGAAAGTAAAATTGTATTGCCTGAATTTACAATTTCTAATGATAACATAAATATAGAGGAGAAACTTGAATATGTCAAAAATTAGAAATGAATTTAATTGCCACCTAATCGTACTTAATAAATCATACTCAACAAATGTTGAACATTAATTTGACTCCCTGAAACTTTACAATACAAATTTAATTTTGTTCATGCTAGTAACATTTGGGAACAGAAATTATGTAAATAACTATAATGGGATATCCATTCGAATATAATCTACTGAGATCATGTAACAACTGTTAAATCAATTAATTAACGCTTTGAACAGTATCTTACTCAAAACTCCTCAGATCCTCGCCGTCGAGCACAAAGCCAAATATTTATTTAGCCAATGCAAAGGCCAGGAGGCTGCAGACGAAGGGGCAATAAATTCCAAAGACAAGATTAAACTTGTCAAGGAACCCCATTTACTTAACGCAAATTTATGCAAATTCCACGCCTCTCGTTAATGCCTCGGCAAATCGTTGTGTTTTTGTTTCGTTCAATAGTTTCGTGAGGAATCGCTAGTCGATTGTTTCCGTTGCTTGCTCACCATTTGCCTCGCAAATTGTGCCATTTGTTACTTTAAGGTCTCTGTCAGTAGAATGTTCAGTTAACAGAATCGCTCTCTTGTCGTTTGATGTTTATGCTGAGTTTACAGTGGGCGTATTGATGTTCGTAACTGTGAGTTTGGTAAGAAACTACTAAGAATTGCTGCTTAATAATAAAAGAAAATGCTTCGCGTTGAATGCATTTTATTTAGTCCTGTAATTTATATTATGGCAACTACACGTATAATCAAAAAAGTCTGACGGCCATTGAACATCTCGGATTCGATGCTCAGTCAGGCAGACAAAAGGGATATGAATTTAAGGATTGTGCATGATTTTGTTTTCATTATTACGAGCATTTCTGTAGTTCAAATGATGCCGACAGTGCGACAATTTATACATAAAGTTTATTATTCATTTGTTTTCTTAATAACGTTCCGTATTAAGCCAATTAAGATAAAAGTAGGTTACAATTTCTTTTTACAAACATTACACAGAGAACGTAGACGACGTAAATTAAGTTTTGTTACAATTTTCTATTTAATGTCTTTAATGTTGTCAAAAACATTTCGCCAGTGAAAAGTTACAAAGTCACAGAGACAAATGGGCTAAATAACGGAGAAGTTAGACTGTCTTTTGTATTTTACCATCAAACCCTTATCACGCGAAGCCGAACAGCGCCCTAAAGCTTATTTAAGCTATTGATAAACTTCCCGGGCTCATCTATATAAGCCCCTCTAGTGTTTAACCTTTACGCAGGATCTTACCCGCTCGCGCCTGCCTAAAAACTTCGTAAAGCGATGAATGAAATGTAATTAATGAAATATTACTGTATAAGACCCTCATTCACAAGCTCGTAATAACCGTGTTTAGCTGTTGAATGCCCTGTCATTGCGTATTTTGAATGTAAAATTTGATGGAGAAAATGAACAATACTTCATTTGAATACGTCAGGATTATGATTGTTATATTTAATAATACTTTGAGAAAACTCCTATACTGCCATCAGCTTCGAAATTTTGCAAACATTTCATTAATGTCTCAATATATGCTTATCAATATGTAAATAAGCAAATGCAAAATTGTTCAGTATCTTTTACTCGTCTGTTCGTTAATCGTCTTTTGCTTTATTTGTTCTGTGTCTAGGTGTAATACAAGTGTCTATATAAGTTTTATACATTATGAATCAGGTGTCTGGTCCACGTAGTACAAACTCTGTTTAGTCTGGGGTCAGATAACTGTGTGTGAGGGTGTTCCATGTTATTATTGTTATCTTCTTTTTATGTTACTGGCAACATGTAAATGACTACTACTTGCCGCCAGGGAGTGCATCAACATGTCACTCGGGCAAATCCACCAATTGTAGCATATAATGGACTTTAGTCGCCTTTCGGTTTTACTTTGAAATTTACAGTTTGTTTTGGTACGAAAAAGCTGTTGGTCGCATCAATGCGGCTATTTTTCAACTTAAAACCTTATTATCCGCCGCTTTTGGTCCTTCGTGCCGGATATAAATCAGCACGTGGATGCGAAGATCGCAACAATTTTCATTAGCCGTTTATCTCACGTCTACAAGCGATTCAAAGCTTATAAGTTGTTAGGAAGTTTGCGGATAATCTTTAAACAAGCTTACAGCGCAGTCTTTAACCTTCGCTCGCTGCGGGTCGGGGCGGAGTTTGAACTGAAAATGAACTTCAGCGTCGAGACTCGCAACTTCAAGGCTGTAGAGACCGTACTAAGTTACAGGTTAGATTGTTCGGGGTACATCCTTTTTAGAAATATACCATTATCACGTGTTCGTTAATGGAAAAAGCCTTTAAAAATTACCGCAACGTCTGATCATAAACGAAAAGCATCGGGCAATCGAAAATACATAATAAATTTAAATTTCCGATTACTTATTTATAAACAAAAGTTTACATTCAGACAAAGAATTCTTGATCGTCTCACAAATATTTGTTCCAGGCGGAAATCGATTCAACAAATAAATGTATATAAATTTAAGTGTACGTTTCCGTTTACAAAACGACAAACAATTGGTAAGAACTTTATTCCTTTATCCTTCTCGGTACAAATCATATGGCCGCGTGACTGTAAAATAATACACACATGTTTTAAAGACAAACCCTTTGTTAGCGTGCGATTGTTATTTATAGGCGCGTGGACCGCGCGGATGCCGCCTTGTACATGGCTACAGCATGCGGGCGGTGAGATATGGCACTGTGGCCACGCCCGAACGTATTTAACTCAGCGTTACAAGCAAATGAAAATATACCGACTATTTACTAAGCTGATGTTGTAATATCTTACTCGAAAATTAAAAAGAAATCTTCAAGATCAAAGCCCGATTAAGAAAGTGTAATTCGCCTTTAATAGAAGAAAAAGAAGTTTATTGGGAACGTAGCTTGTAAAAATGCTATACTCTGCTTATCCCTATATGCAGTAGGAGTCTGCGTGTGACTATATCTGAGATATTACAGTACTCGCAAGGCATTCAATCTAAAACTCATTCGAGAGTTGATTAAGTTCAGTTCATAAGTGAGGCAGAGAGAACCTCGCATTCGCAAACATAGAGGTGACATTATTAATTCAAATCGTACTGTTCTCACCTCGTTCCGTTCGGAATATTCTGGAATATTCTGGAATGTTCCGGAATGGATTTACGGTAACACCACACGCGCGGTTCGGGCTACCATCGAGTAATGGATCGGATTTGAACGGATCGGTTATTGGACGAGCTCGGAGTGCATTCGACAGGCTCGCCGTCTTTATATGATGCAGTTATAGGTGTTTTCAGGACAAGCGTACTACTTCCTGTACGATAAGGAAACGTTAAAACTTATAGTTCAATAGAGCTTTATGTCGTAAATGTATGTATTTAAATATTGAATGAGAACATTATCTTGGAAACTCTTAAGTTAAATAAGAAAGTATTGCTGACTTATGTCTTTGTTAATGCTTAATCATTCGGTATTATTAGGAAGTTTATTGCCGCATGTTTGACAATATTAAGCTGTCGACTTGGTTAGATTATTAGGCATTAAATCAGCCGTTCGTACAACCCAGGTTAGGGGTTACAAAAACTGAAAATAAATAAATGACTATAATCTTTAAATATTAAAGTTGTCCGTTGTATCAGTGAATAACAAACCTGACTGTTGCGACGGCAGTTGTGGATACGATTCCCGACGTATGAACTAGGTATGTACATATTTATAAATACGTGATTTTTAATCAGCCGTTTTGTTACTATAGCGCAGGCTTCGTACGTATGGCGGTAAGATGACGTGTCTGACTCACAACATATCATTGGTAATACTATATTACGTTAATACGATTAATGTTGAAATACTATTGGCGGTGAGGTAGCGCGTCCAGCGGACGCGAGCTCCGCCGCCAGCCCCGCCGACACCCCAGTATCGTAAGGCGATATTGAGCGCGCGCTAACACGCTCTGTCTACCGCCTCGTTCGATACCCATTACCGACATTATTTACATCTGCTTTGCACCAACCGTGCAGGGTTATGTTTCGATTTGCTTGCGTGCTCTTTGTAAGAAAATACTAAGAAATTTAGCTTATAAATAAGATAACAGAACACAACGGATTATAATATTAGAAGTCGAACAATCAAAAGTTGAATTGTTGAACATTTTAATATTCTTAAGAAATTGTCACAAATTAGGTTATTAACACTACGTTTCTATGCGCCTTACACTAGCCCCTCGGTCCAGTGGATGGAGCACGCTGACTGCTAAACCGGAGGTCGTCGGTTCGACATCAACACAGGACAGACATTTGTGTGATGAGCATATTTATTTGTTAAGTTTTGTTAAGCAAATATATATGTCTATCAGCTGTCGGGTTACCTTAGCGCGCATTTAATTGACCGATTTGGTATCAGAGAATTGTGTGCGGAATCGTAAGAATCATTACCATTATTATTTCGACCTAGCGCCATGATGTAATAACAATAATAACAATTAATTATTTTTATGTGGAAGTTGAGAAAATTACAGACTGAAGTTTAAGTCCCGTATTTATGCTAGTATCGACAGTTCGAACTGGCGACTGTCAAACAGTACACACGACAAGTGTAGCAAGGACTCGGCCCCGAATCTATCTATATGGAAATGAAGCAGGAGAGCAATGCTTCGGGTGCAGTAAGCATTCGTTATTCAGAATGAATAAACATAATAATACACCGAAATTGCCTTCACTAGAATTTAACGAGTAATCTAGAACTATATTCAGTATAACAAAATTGTAGTGTGTTTCTGTAATGTCAAAAAAATAATTGCTTAGTGATAGTATACGACACTTAGAACACAAAACCAATCTTAAAATTTTGATGTATCTTTGTTCGAGGTAACCACCGGGACGGTTAGACCGAAACGGGCGGGACTTTGGCTGACAGACAGCTGATGTTATAAGACTGACGCTGCTTTTATTGTATGTTATATTTCATAGCCAATTGGAGTATTCCACGCGGGCCCATCCCTGGGAGCCGCTAAAGTTTAATTATATTTCCTCGACAATCCGAATTACGTTTGTTGGCCTCCAGAGACCAATTTCTAACTATTTTATTGGCGTCTTTGGCCATTAACTTAAGTTGCTAATAATTCTGCCAACAACATGACGGCAACGGTTCGCTTCAAACGCCGACGGCTAGTTTCACAAAACATGTTATATTAAAGCTTAGATATTGCAACCGCATGGTCTAATCGTCACGGTACCACCTATTTCTTTGTAAATGAGAAAAATAATAATTGTTAGTCTATGTTGGGCTCAGCGGCAGTTTAATAAAGTGATGACACAATTTTATGTTCGAATATTCAACACGTGAACATCCATGCCATGTTGTACTGCATACACGCTCTGGTGTGCAGGATAACAAAGGAGCGGTGTACATATGTAGCCCGGCGTGGTCCGCAGCCCGTGGGCGGCGCGGGACTTGTTCAACATTACGCTGTGATTAATCTGTTGGAATATAATTATCGTGGTCCAGATAGAAACGACTGCTAATTTGATATAGATGTGAACAGGTTATTGATTTTTAGATCCCAAACGAGACAAACATTTTCGATATTAACGAGGTCTCGGAAAGCCGAAACGTATGTATGTATGAACCTGGCATGGAGGTATAACATGATTAATTTAAACAGTAAAAGGACATTCTAGTGTTAGCAAGTACTTGACCTAACTAGATTTAATACCGCACCCGCAAATACGGCAAAGATCATAAAGAAACTCTGATACGCCTGTAACTCCGCTGTGGCGCATTCATTTAGGAAAGCAACCTTCACCTCGATAATCACGAGCTACATCCGGATGAAATGAAATACGTCGACAAGGAGTTCCCTAGTGTTTCATGGCATAAGGTTACATAGCCGACATAGTTTAACGGCTATGGATACATAAGTTATTATCGGCAAAAGTACAGAAAAGGAAAGGGAAAATACGTTAAAATTAAAGTACACGTGACCTATAAAAGTTCTGCAATATTTAACGTTGCTTAATTTCCATTAAGCAACGTTAGATATTTTGTTTACATGCTCTTACCACTGAATAAGTTTTCGCCAGCAATTATTACACTTCGATAAGATTCTACAAATTATGTTAAAAAATCTTTCCTTGACAATTTTCCTTGGAAACGATTTTTCGAAACTCAACCAAGACACGTTTCAAGTTCAAGACATGGGCGTACACCAAAAACTAATATAAAAATCATTAACATAAATGCTGAGATAACCCATAACCGTGGGACATGGCGCACAATTACTAGGATGACTGATCCCAAATAAATGTGGCCAGTAACTAGAAATAAGAAAAATCTTTAAAATTCAACATGAATAAACTTGAAATGAAAGCAAGGAGTGTACCGAGACGTGCCCCTCGTTTCCTAAACGGCCGTTCTCGTGCGTGCGGCGCGCTAACAGTCTCGTGGAGTTTGTCCTTCATACGAAATTTCATTTGAAACTTGTACCGGCAATATGAAATTAGTTCCAAGGATTTTGCGAGAAAGCGAACGCTTTAAGAATTAGAACTCGGCGATCGCATTACTTCGTCCTCTGTTTGTGTTGTGTCGTCGGCGCCGCCGGTGTTTCGGTGATAAATTTCACGTTTCTAATAACGAGGTGTTTTTCTTTTTTGTTGGTAACAAAGCGGCAAATATTTTATTTGTCGATATTGCCTCCCGTTTTATTGGGTCGGGTTTCGTTTTGTTGATTTTGAAAAATCTATGCGCCGATATCGGTGAACCGAGCGGTTGTGGATTTTTTGTCTTATAATGTAACTTGTACTGATTTCAATTCACTCTGTAAGCGACGCTTATTTACGTCACTCTTGAGTGTGATCATCGAACAGACTGAACGCGATCTTAAACTTTACGAGCCTCAACGGTTTTTGTACATATTTTGTAGATACTCCAACTGGGTATCTATATAAGAAAATACATATATCGCGTTGAGTAAAAATGAGGTTCTATTATTGTTATACTCTAATACTTCAATTCTAACTAAATAAAATTGAACAAAAACAATGGAATAATTAACTACCTCATATTAATTAGGGACCTGGCGTGATGGTATGCTGTTCTTGTTGTTGTTGTTAATTACCTCGAAATGACGATTGAACCCGACTGGATGGAAAACTTACATGGAATAATGTTTGTTTAGTCAAGTTATTACTCTCTATTGTGACACGGGTTTTCTCTCTCTTATACCTCTTGTACGGGAATGTTTAATAACAACAACCACTTCAGTACTTTTTATATACCCTTTCACCTTTGAACTGGACACAAGTCTCATCTCATGATATCAAGGTTTAGGGCCACCGAGTACCACGTACGTCCCCTGGTTCAGCAGACTTCACCCAACTCAGAAAACTATAACTTTTGGAATATACTCGGAGGTGTACAGATTTTTTTACGATGTTTGTAACTTTGTAAAGCTAGAAGTGCCAGGATTTGAAACCGGAGGCCTGGAATGAGAGACTGAAATCCAAAACACTAGGATAGCACGAGTTAAACATTATGCGACTAACAATAAAGTGCCCGCCGAGCCCTGTAGAATAATAATAGCTGTAATCTTATTAAGTTTGTGCGGTTGTTGAACAATCGCTTTCGTAAAGGCACATACACATGAAGCATTATAAAGTACCAGGACAGCGACAAAGGATTTACTGTAGACAATTGAAGCGAGATAGGGTTCGAAGCGCCCAGTCATAATACAAAGAGGACACAATATCAATAAAACGAATCACAGAGCCACGTATTTGGAGCGCGGCATAAATGAGCGCGCCACACAAGGAGCTCGGCAAATTTACACTGCACTTCACTGGCAACACTGACTATTTCACTTATACAGCGACACAAACTAGTGACGCCACCCGTAAAATTAAAATCGAGACAATCAGCCTTTATTCCTATCCGCATAAAGATGATAATGGTTGAAACGTTAGCGACGAAGCCGAAAGACGAAGACCGTTCCCGAGTCCCGCTGATGCAGGTTTGTGTTCCATCGTCAAAGGATTATAAACTGTAGGTTGTTTAAAATAACAGTGGCGTAGATTGTGAATCGGACGCAGGGAGCAGGCCGCCGCGTGGGCCGGCACGGAGGTGAGCGATATTTATTAAGTGCTCGTATGTAAATGCGTCCGAGCAGCTTTTGATTTGTGCGTTTTTTACTCTGAATTACTTTTCGCTTCTATGGAAGTAGGGCCATAAAAGGTACGCGCGGTGCGATTATTTAAGCCTTTATTTTTCAATTGGTTGCGATTTCTATCTGAATGTTAATTCAAATTAAAACATACCTGTATTATACGAAACATAATATATGGACAAAATCACTATGCGCGTGTGCTCGTAACTGTTCTGCTCCAAACCGGCTAGAACGATTTTGATGTAACTTATTTTACCGTAGTACTGATTGGACAGGTCATTGTTACAATTAAACGAGTTGTGCTGCTGTTGATGACTAAAAATGTATCTTTTTAATTTTTATTCTTTTACACTGTGTTTTTGATTTCTCTCCCGGAATCATTGAGTGCCGTTATAATCATAATTAAAAAAAGGATGCTAACAGTTTCGCTTGTAGGTACTCTAAACGAATGCTGATATAATTAATAAATATACTGCAGTAGTACATAAACTTGACATAATTATTTTGTACGGTAATGACTTATTCCGTTTTCACTCTTAATCATTTTATCGTTTTACAGTGGAAGCAAGTCTTAGAAGAAGCAAGTCTCGGAGCCAACATTGAGAACTTTAAACTGATCTTTTCCTTCGTCATTACAATGAATGATCTCCCAAATAAAGACACACTATAAAAGTATGGAACCAGTAAAAAGATACAATATTGTTTGCCTTTTTATTGCGAACATAAAATCTCAATGCACTAAAGTAATGTTAAAAGCCACGACGAGATCTCGAAACTGTCGCTATGAGGTATTAATGCAGTCGTGGAACTATCTTAACGGGGATCGACGAACTTGCGCAATGTACGTAAATATGACAGGAAATTCGCCTTCACGACTCGTGACATTATTACGGACACCGATGTAGACAATGCCCGCGACTCTATCTGCGTAGGTATAGCTCGCTTTTTTGACCTTTTCATTGTTAACTGCTGCAATAGCGAGAAGGTTGTCACATAGTTCACCACACAAGTCAGGTGCGCATTGGAAACTCTAGAAAATATTATATTCTTCATAACTACTCTAATGTGTGCGAGTATCTTTTCTAAGGATGCTGTCACCGGCATTGCAAGTTATATTTAAACTTTAACTTATAAAACGTACGTAGCTTGACAAGTTGAAGATGCCTGACAGGATTTGAATTGTGGGATGGAAATCCAAACCGTTAGTCCATCATTACTTGGTCAAATCTCGAATTTCACAATTAAAAAGATAAATTAGCATACAAATAATTA
This sequence comes from Passova gellias, assembly GCA_018249975.1. NCBI lineage: Eukaryota > Metazoa > Arthropoda > Insecta > Lepidoptera > Hesperiidae > Passova > Passova gellias. The sequence continues at coordinate 12,430 of DWUN01000156.1, forward strand.
GCCTTTCGTGCCCTCAATATTCGCTTCTAGGGGGTCGAGCTTTCATAGGAACGACGATACAGAAAATGTTTATAAATGTTGAACAAATTATTCACTATTCGAACTTTAAAGCTGATGAATTTTCATACAAATTTCCATCGTCTTAATTTCGCCTCATAGAGCTCGGAATTTCGTAGAAAGACTACGGAGTAAACTTTAACAAATAATCAGTAGCTTAAGCTTAGCAATGATGAATCATTCGGAATATTTATTTGTGTAGTAATACGTAGATTAGTAAAATGATTAAAGGAACAAAGTTCTATTTTACACTTATGATTCCTTTTATTTTAGTTCGATTTTAAAGGGCGTTCGTGTATTACTCTTGCGTCGAATAGCTTTGTAACTCATTAAAGTCCCTTGTCCTGTCACGAGTACATGTTTCTGTACCAATGCGATAACAATTTCTGGAGAATATACCGAAAGTATTAAGTTACTTCCTTATCTGCACAAAGTCTTGCCTAACACGAACTGGCCATTTTCCAAAGACATTTCAGAGCTGATACCACTATTAAAGTGCTGTCGACACGCGTTCGGACAACAATACACCAATAAAGTTATATCGAGCACTCCCATAAATACTAGTTACTAACAGTTTAGCTGTGATATCCGATAGTTTGGCTCCTGCAAGATACAAGCGCTAGAGGTGAGTAGGAAACGAAAAAGTCCACGCTTAAAAAGGTAAGCAATAACTAAGTAGTGGTATCCTGATTCTGCAAAGCGCCATATCCTACGTCGAAACGAAACGAAACGAAACGAAATTTTCCAATAATCCAGGAATCGAATCCCAGACGGGCGGAGTAAATTACTGATATCTAAACGTTATCTATTAACAACTTCTTTATGTTGTCTAAAAGGAACCTTATAGTTTGTCTTAAATATAAAATATGGTGTCATCAGAGCACTGGAGCTAATTGAACAGTCAGTATCGACCCCAGGCACTGCTGCAAACCAGCAACGTTTACACATATTTAGGTGAACGTAAAGGCGCTGCATAATCGACACTGAACATTTTAACTTCGTGCGACATCCGATATTATAGTTCCCGTAAGCCAGTGAAAAGTGGAACGTAAATACTTAAGTTTATACTTCTAAGTCGACATGTTTAAGTGGTCCGCTTTGGAAATGTTTAAAGTAGATCAGTTTACTCGACAATTACGTTTAAAAAGAGTTTTCGAGACACATTTTGGGTACGATAGTGATAATAATGTTTTTAAAGGGAAGCTTAAATATAACTCGGGTTCTTCGATACTCACTTCGCTCACTCAGGTCTCACCAAAAAAGGTTATGATGTCAGCCTTATTTTAATATAGTAATAAGACCTCGTGATAGCGAATAAATGAACAATAATAATAATTATTTTTAACGTGTTCTCCGAAGCACGGAAATGCTCGTGAATATTTGCTCCGAGCGCTCTCGCATCCAAGTTGTGTATATTGTTTGCGATCTGTGTATAAAACATTTCGAACGTTACAACAGCAATCTCTCCGCTCCTGTGCCTTGCGCCGCGGCGCTCTGCATACGAACTGCCGTCTTAATGCAGCTGCAGAGACGATCGTTACGTTCGATTCCCGATACATGTTAATACCCGCCGATGTGCCGGTCGGTTTCTGGCGCGTAATGCAACAGATTGTATGCAATTGATTCGAGACCAACGAATATAATAACAATAATAATGCACGCGGCCGTTTGATTGGGAAGTACGCTGAGCTTGTATTATGGGGACCAGACAGTTAATACACTGCACGTAGATACTTATATAGGTATTTTTATTACATCCAGACGCAGAACAAACAAATAACACATCACACAGATTTTTGTTATGAGTGGGAATCGAACCCTGGGGAACGACTTTCGGTTTAGCAATCAGGCTCTGCAACCACTAGTTCGAGAGGGTAGTTTTGTCTCGCATTTTTGTAGCTTTATTTTGCGGGGTATAAGTATATTATTTGACAATCAGCCGGCCTAAGTACACGTAACGATATTCCAGCGAGACACTTGTAAGCGGACATTTGCTATCACAAGAACACTATCTACGTTTAGCCGTTAACTGCTGTTGTCCTATTCACTTTATTTATGAAAACTGTTTTAATAAAGGGCTTTGTAACGGTTAACACCTTAATGGTTACAAGGCGCTTAAGATATCCTAAGCGTTCGCGATAAAATTTATAGGGACTTTGAATATGCTGCGTACATGTACTAATACTGATATCGCATAATTGAAGTTTGTTCGAACGCGTCAACCTCTGAATCTAGCGGTCGGATTGAAAAGATTCTTTTTGCCTTCAATTCCTGAGGAAGGTTAAGTGTAACATCACTCTACGATCCGTATAAGGAGTGAAGTAGGGGATATCAGTATGTAAGGCGCTTGCTACTGACACTCGAAGTGTGAACCCGTTAGGAATGACATCGAAATTTATCTAACAACTGGTACAAAAATGTGAATTGAATAAAACTTATATATTTAACGCTGGACGATGCAAGCGGTATTATTATTATACCATAACACCAGTTCCCTAACGGGGTAGGCAGAAAGCGGCGAGTGTCAAATATCTGTGACCTTACAAACCTGACGTGCTTCGTCTCCATTCATTGCTGTTTCATGCATATGTATATGCAAGCGGTATATTGCATTTATTAACATTTAGCACTCTTCAGGGCAGCGGTGGCGCGAATACGATACTTCTCATTACCCTTATTGCATTTCCAGCGAGCGACGGCCCTCTCGATGCCACTTACGTTACGAAGGCATCTTCTATCGCATGCCCTTTACTTGCGTAACCCAACACGTCGCTGGCCCGCGGTGGCTTGGTGGCAGTTCTAGCGGCGTGTGTAAAAATATAGGAATACACGTAATTTGTATTTAGGGATTTTTTATTTATTATTTAATTATTATTTAATGGTAAAAATAAAAAGTTTATCCTCGACTAGGTATATTGTATACAATATACTATTTTCTGCCATATCAATTATACCATCACTCTACGCCCCTACCGAGGTAGGCAGAAACAAAGGTCATAGAGTGTCAAACATTTCTATCATTATCCTTATCATTATCATTATCCTTACAGATCTGACGCGGGTTTTCTACACCCTGTTCATACAACAATTCGTTAACACCTTTCTTATATCGTTTCTATTAATTACACCTTAGAAACGTTTGTATGTATATTACTATAAACTTCCTTAATAGTCCAGGTAATAAAAATTACATGATACTGATGTTAAAAAATAGAATCATTTGGGAGAAAGTTTTTACTATGACTAGAACTGATATATGATTTTATCCATTATGTGAACTTCCTATAATATTGCGTATTTCAGAATTATTAAAATGTAGACGGTAGATCCATCTTATCCAGACGCTGGCACTACATCGCTCGCTTGGCTGACCGCTGCTGCCGGAACGCATTATAATAAGAGTTCCAAAGCTCACCCTATAACCATAACGCTCTTTGTCACGCAGCTTTATGTAGAGACAGCTTTAGGTAGAGGCGGGACTTTTAGATTATACTAAACTAAAACGGACCGATTCAAAATAAGACGACTTACACTATTTAATACCTACTTTAAAATTATTCGATAAATTACATATTCGATTGTTTTCAAAAATGAAACCATGAAAGCTACGGCAACGATACGAATATGAAGGCTCAGTATGTAATACTATAACAGTAGATTGATGTGATAGAATATTGTAAAGTAGTATTTACAGTCTCCGGGGTATACGGCAGACTTGTCTAGCACTTGGCTGCAAAGTAGCAATTTGCCGGCGCCTGCTCGCAGCGTCGCTTATTATTTAACAGGTTCCCTGGGGACGAGCATACTGTTAAGTCATCTTTTAACTGCCTCTATCCAGCCTGATTCAATTTAGTTTGAATATTGCGTGTACTTCACACAAAACTTGTATGTTTTGTGGCCGATCCTTTTCAAAGATGATAAAATAAGGGTTGAATTATTTAGATTAAAAATTAATGACCTTTCGCGACTAGAGTCTTCTCCCGGGATAAGCCACAGTCTGCTATGATACTACTCTGGTGAAATGTGTGCTGGCAGTCTTACAAGTTATAAGAACCATTTAAAGAGCTCCAAGTTGTGTGGGTTTCCGCACCATATTTTCTTTCACTGCTGTACTGATATTTAATCTTAAAGGCGCACTTAATTTTGTAAGTCAGAGGTAGATGTAATTATTTGAACTTTAGATCCGAAAAGTGACCGAATTAAAGCTAAGGAAAAATCATTTAAAGAAAATATTAAGAAATATTCTCATACTGTACAGTTTGTGTTCAGAAGATCAAAGCTATCTCAACACCGGTACCGATCTTCTGACTCGCATGTCGCGAGCCAACTTCATTTGCATGACGCCATTTTAAACTCGCAACAGCGAATATCTCGCATCTTGCTAATTAAAATCTACAAGATTGTGGACGCGCGGGGCAATTAAGATAAAAGGTAAACAAACTGCCGGCGAGCGCAGTTTGCAAGCGGTCGATAGCGCGCGTTTGTTTTTGGCAACTTAACTTGTTACGGTGTTTCGTTGAAAGCCTTTTTTACTCAAAAACTAGTTATTATTCGCCCGCTTCGCTGTTCATCTCCATATTCATTAAAATTGGTTCAGTGTTCCGGTCATGAATACCAACCAGACGGACGGAGATATTTTTGCATTTATTATATTTGTATTGATCTAACAGTTCAATAAATGGTTGTTTTTTAACAATGCATTTTTATTCACCTCTTTATGTAGTGGCTAGAGACCTCGACTGCTAAATCGGAGGTCGTGGGTTGGATTCCCGGCCAGGCCAAGCATTTGTGTGACGAACACATTTGTTTGTTGTGACGACTGGGGATAATAAAAATATCTATAAATAAAACATATTGTTATTATTATTGTAGGTGTAAAAATTGTGTAAATACAGCTTAAATATAGAGAATATTTGTTACGTACGTATATGGCTACGAAAAAATTAATTCTAAACATGGCTGTGCTTAGAACATGAAGCTAGAAAAAGTTTTTATTCCATTTTATGTAGTCTGGAGCTGCGAAATCGATGTACAACGGGAGATTTCTCCAAACTATTTCCTAAATAAGCCACAATAATAAATTCCCGAAAAGAAAGTCACAATGAAAGACATTCACGCACTGAGCCACAACATTAACCGTTAATGGAGGGAGTCCATTACGAAAATAGTAAAGTAAAGGGAACGTCCGGGAGATACCGAGGAAAGGAAGCTGGGACTACAGCGCGCGTACGACAGACACGTCGGGGTCGGGCCGGTTCTAACACACGCCTTAATCGGGAGAATAGAAAACATATTTTCTTAATCACACGGAACCACGGAATAGAGGTCTGTTAATTGCGTAAAAGTTGCATCAACAAAGTAAACACTATTGCATAGAAAATAAAAGGTTTGCACATAAAACACGCTAGCAGGCTTTGACTATGCACAAACCATATAGTTTTAAAAATCATGGGATTATAAAAAGACGTAATATTAGTAACAACTAACAAGTAAAAGATTTTTTTTTTGTTGCTGAAACGCTGTAATGTACTTTTTGAAAATAACAAATAGTTTATGAGCAAATTTTAAATTAGGGACGTATTACAACGTACGGGTAACAGTTTTTGTTCGTACGAAAGAGACAAATGAGAATAAACAAAAGCGAGTAGGTACTCAAGAAGCCTATTGATGGCAAAATATAAATTTCAATAAAGATATTCGATGATCCAATTTGTCTAAGAGTTATGAATTAAGTCAAGCACTTGTCTTCCCCGAGCGGCAGCGACCGTGTAATGGTCTTCCTGCTTCCTGACTCCCGGAAATCGCGACTCCACTATCCGTAATGGTTTCCCTCCATTCAAACCGAATTGTTATCTTCGTGTAACATACATCTCAAAGGTTATTTTTATTAATCAATTATTTTCTTTTAATATCGCTAGCTAAACTCGTACACATTTGGCCATGGTAAAGTGTGATATTAAATATGTACGTATGTGAAACGTAACCAGTTCTAAGAGTCCCGACTGGATGATATAAGAATTATTTGGTCTTCGCATAGTTGCAGCAGTCGAATTCACAGATCACAATACGATAAATAATAATTAAAACCTTCTCACGGATAAATAAAATTATTCATACAAATAAAATATCACCACCCGGGCAATGCAACATGCAATAATATATGCAGTTAAAGTAATAAATCTGTCAGCGGTCGAACCGGAGCCGCGGTTGAGAATTATTGTTTCGTTATCATTTATTGTGATAACAAGGTGCTCGATTGCTCGAGCGATGTAATCATAGACAATATTTACGATACTTTCTATAAACAGAAAACCTCTTAATAGATTCATATGTGACTGAAATTTTATAAATATTATACGATTACAAACACGCTTTGTTAAACCTTCAGGAGCACTTTGATTGAATATTCCATTTTATCATTTGTACTGTAAATGATGCAGACAATTATCATTGTAACGTTTTATAAATCATATCCATGATCTTAACTAAATCATTCGTAGCTTATAGATTGTTGCATAAACAGGATAAAGAGAATAAAAATGTTCGTCAGAGAAAATATTTTCACGTTTTTTTTCTAAATTTTATTGTAAATTTAACATGCTCGATTCGATTGCATGCTTTAAGGCTTACGAGGATCTTTTAAATGGATTTGCCTCTTATCGGTAAGTTATTGTCCTTGGAGGGTGGAGGCACGATGTTCGTCAGAGTCGCATGAAAAGCCAACTAAGTTCAAAAGTAAGTTGGAGTCTCGGGAGCGGTTTCGTTGCAGATATCATATTTGTCGGTTGGCGCAGTATCTAATATAACTCCGCCAGTTCATTGTTCTCGGCACACGTAATGCGCTGCGCGCTGCCGGAGAGTTGCGAGTATCATTATTAATAATTAAAACGACAAAGATAGAGACAAAAAGTTAGTTTGAGCAAGTTTGGTGACGTTTAAAATTTTACATTTACGGTGTAAAAACTTTAGGTATTAAATTTAATATTAATAGTTAAACAAACTACTTTAGACACTAAAATCAATGCAAAATCGCCAGTTTGGATTCATTTTGACCGGCCTCGTCGTCGAGCGGTTAGACACTCTGAACGCTAAACCCGACGTCGTGGGTTCGATTTCCATCCAGTACAAAGTTTTGTACGATGAGAACATTTGTTTGTCCCGTGTCAGTCATAGTACAAACTGTGCCTCGTTGGGGATCAGATGGCCGCGTGTGGAGGTGTCCCGAGATATTATTATTATAAAAAAATCTGACCGGTGAGATAGTAGAGTAATTAGTATGCAATTATACAATATAATTTAAGAATGACAATCGCCATAGATAGCGTAAGCAATAGATATTGCCTAGAGTGATATTTCTTCACAAGTCTCTTTGTTATTCCAGGCGAAGATTTAGTATCTGTCATTGGCGGGTTGGACTGGACGGACAGCTGCCTTTCAACTAATTCAGTTGTTTTACACATTTTAGTACAAAGCGGCTAATTTTATTGAGATATCAATTCGTCGGTGGACTGCCATCGATCAATAACTGCGGATTAATAAGCTAGAGCCTGGATTAACGTAAAGGTTTATAAATACTAAGTAAGTCTAGTTTAAGCCTTGTAGCAGTTTATCAATATCATTATTGCTTTTATAGATGGTTTTATAGCGTCGTTGAGTGCTTTTAGCGAAGCCAGCGCTCGATTTGCTTTGTTATTTATTTTTATCACCATTTTTAACGTACAATAAAAACTTTAAGGATTAAATGTGTCAATCAGAAATATATAAATACAGGTATAAAAATGTATACGTGCATAAGAGAAGTATTGTAACGAGTGCTTGGAAACGACCGGCTAATGGATTGTAGATTTTGCAACACAGCTCTAAGCGTAGGACTTACGAGTATGACACGTGTCATATTCGACAGATGTCTCGTCTGTCAGTTAACACTCAAGACAACAGTAAATGCGAATTAATTATGACACTAAAGCAAATACATGTCCATAAAGGTTTTCATTTCGAGAGGAGATTCGAGTTCAGTGGAAAAATAAGGGGAAAGAAAAAAGCAAACTTTTGTATGTTGACCGTGCCGGAGCAGCCTTGTTAATTACCCGTTCGCCTATCTCCACGCGTCCTTCTCATGTTCTTCTGCGTTCGCAACTAATTTTACGCATGTTCCCGGTATCGCTCGATTAGTTTCCCCGTAACGGATGAACGGACGGACGACATATCCCTAATGGGATTTCCTCTATCAACTCTCACATAGCACTCGAAATTGAGAGTAGGCGGGAGTTTGTTCACTGTGGCAGCTCTTTCTATTTTGAAAATATTACACGCATAAGGCGGTAAGGAGGCGGAAGCGTATTATTGGCCTACTTTCAATAATATTACAATGAAGTGTATTGTTTAGTAATTATCGATTATCGCAAGTTTCCTGACGCTACGCATAATCAATTTATTGAGGAAATTTGAATTTGGAATTTTGCTTTCTAACGGATTTCGTAGCGGTTCCCTGTTCTCTCCGATCTCCTTCATCTCGCCTTTCACTCTGTTCCATATGCGGAGGTCACGGCTTGTCCGCTGATAGCTTCACGGAATAACCTATTGTTTACGTTGGCAGAGCATGATAACGTCGTACCGCGTAGCTCTGAGAATTTCACCGTCGAATGCTCGTGTAATAATATCAGTTGGCCTTTGTTATCTTTTGTTTAACGTTACCTGATATCACAACAGGCATTCATGTTATATCTACTACTAAGTGTAGAATACATGTATATAATAATAACAATAATATAGTAATAACTGGGGACAATTCCACAGACGGCTTTCTGATTCCAAGCTAAATGCCAATAAAAATAAAAAAAGCTAAATATCCAAAGAGTTGTTATTGTCACATAAAAACGGTTGGGCTTGTTAAAGTTGAAATTTTCTAACAAAAAGGGTTGGTCAGGAGTCCCAAATTCTCATTAGAGCTGGGTTCACCCCGCTACATTCCAGGTCTATCCCAGTTCCTGAAGTGCAGCTTCCAGCTCTACAATGAGCGGGTACTCGGTTTTTATTTAAACCGCATCCAGTTACAACGCCACGAGGCTCATACTTCATAAATTCCAGCAATGGCCACTTCCGACACTTCTGTCATCGCGGGCGAGGTACCGTCAATACAACAGCATTATTTTTATACCAAACATTACACACGGTTTATTTTACTCTAAAGAGATTTTCTTATTTTAATTTTGACAGTGTATTGAAACTGGGTCATTTGATACCAAATTAGATAGTTCTAGTTGTATGTTCATTCTTATCACCTACATAAATAGAGTAAGTATCTCATAGAAGGGATTGTACCCAACACCGCCGTATCCGATGTTATGTTTTCTAATCCTTGGACCGATGGGTCAATCTACACTGCTTTTGTAGATTCTAATAGTAGATATCCTAATTTTAAACATTTTATGACATTTAGTCATATCTAAGATGAGATTCTTAAGCACCATCTCAGGCTAAGCTACTGGTTTCTTTGATATCTAAAGAGGAAGTGAAAAAAACTTCTACGTAACGGTAATGTAAACACAGTTTCAAATCTTGAACAATTCATCAATTCGCAACATTTTACAAACGTAAAAATATTCGTTTCTAAAAAATGCTTGAATATTTTTGCTAACTGTATCGATATAAAACCAAATACATTTGAAAGTACATCATCGTTCGCCCGAGTGATGACCAGCGGCCCAGACCCGTTGCAGTCTCGCATCGCTAAACTGATCTATTAGCGGCGAAGGTCGCGTTCCGCTGGTGACGTTTCAGGAAACGTTGCCGGTCTCACACCTGCCACCTCGTACAGTTAGGGAAGCGGGTAATAGTTTATTTTCGCACTTATCGCGAAGGTAATAAGGATCGAGTGCTAATTCATTATTGACAACGAGCGATGCGAACGATAAGCCCTTCGACACGGAGGCGGCGGGCGGTAGGGCTGTGCGTCGGCGGAAACGGGGAATGGAGATTACGACACATAAAAGGTAATTCATATTAATATACATCCCAATTATATTTTACTCGCCGACACATAACTTAATAAAATTGAGAATCATATCTTATTGTTTCTTTTTACTTAAATTTATACCTAACATATAACAGGAAAGGGAATTTCAGCTGAAATAAAAAAAAAAACTATAATTCATGAGTTCGACTATTCTAAGGAATATAAATAGACATTCGGCTTTATGTAAGTCAATTTTAACATTAGCTTAGCAGATTAACACAAGCCGTTTAAACGAATCAAGTATCAAGTAATGTGTATTGTACAAATTTATTACAAAAACAGTAAATATAAATCCCCCGTACTGCATTGTAGAACGAGGGAAAATACATTTGCTAATAAATGCAAACCGCAGGCACAAGAGAGCTTACGAACCGGAATCTCTTGTTTCCCCTCGGAAGAACACTTTAAAAAACTCAGATAAGAATAATTTATGAGCGGTGACGCCATTACAACAATATTAATTCGTTGCGAGCATCTAGATGGCGCTGCTATGCTATAGCGCCATTTCATGCCTGTCTCGTATTTCCTTGCCTCCACTGAACAGTAATAATAGTTGAAAGTAGATTAAATTTATTATTATTTTGTTCCGCTATTATAACGCTTCATGTTATTTTAGTTTTACTGTATTGCGATTTCACGAAATCTTAATACATTTTGATATAAAAAAGCAAGGAATACAGGAAGGAAAGCCTTATGCATTTTCCCAAACAAGTAGACATTTTATTTACCAATGTTTGTTTTCATTAGGCATACTTAGGGCCTTTAAATGTAATAGCAGTCCTTACGGCATTCGCTATAATGGTGTGCCCTAGTGATAGTGTCGTTTTATTTCGGATTCTTTTTCTTAATTAATTTATTCGCCACGGTTTATGAATACTGTTACGTTCTGTATATTACGTTTCATTAAATTGGAAACATCGTGAATTGAAGTATGAAGATAGCATATATATAAGACGAACGAAAAATAAAACCAGCATTCTTTTGATTTATCGCGTGCGCATGAATCATGGCTGGCGTCGTGAAAAAAATTTAGAACTCTCAAAATTGCAGTCAAAAAAGAGGCAAGAAATGAGAGGCAACCCTGGCAGTTCTCGGCTACATTGAGCATGAATGTGGAAGTGGCAGTTTATTTCGTTACGAGCTGATTGACCTGGGACGCGCCGTGAAATTTCACAGGAAACGCCTCTTAGCTCCCATTGTCTATTCTCGCGGCTCGTCGAGTCCTGTCTAGCGAGCTGCACTGCGACCTATTTGAACTTATGGAGATTCAAGCAATTAATGTTAGAGCAACTATCAAAGGAACGCACATATCAAAGTTTCAGGACCCAATCAGTTCTTTCTAGTTTCATATAATTTTAGCTTATTAAAAAGTTATTATAAAACATCCTACGTAGAGAATTTTTTTAGGACCTGTTTATACATTTAGCCTATTATTTGCATTCGATAGTAGGCTCAATAGGCCGAAAGTGAAATAATTAGAAATCACAGCTCTTGCATACTAAATAAATAACATGAATATATGTATAACATTTGTAAACCAAAATATCAATCAACCAAAGGTCAATCAAGCTTTGGTATTTATAGCTTTTGTATGGATAAGGTATAACTATTATCATTCATCAGCTTCGGACATTTTTCGAGCAAGGACAGGCCGAACGACAGCCGCAAACAGCCGTGAACTTCGCAGCAATAATAAAAGAATAAATAAAGAAATAATCGAAGCCCTATTATTTCGTTTTGTGGGTGAGTAGCTAGGAAAGCGACACTCCAATCCAAATTATTTCGACTCTGTTTCTATTTTTAATGGGTTGACAAAGCTCCCTACGTATACAGTTGGCACAAGGACCGTTATTTTAAGCTTATTACCCTTTAACACTTCCAATAGTAATAGTAATATACAAGCAATTAAACGTAATTTATACTCAAATGTTACCCCAAAATATATTTGTCACAAAGCAGGAGTGGAAGCGATTATTCTTTATTTTAACCTACTCGTACATAAGTATGGTTAAGAGATAGAAAAACTGCGTATGAGTACCAAAAATATCGACCTTGACAATTAAGATGAAGATTGTGCGATTTATGCACTGTGGAGTGGAGCGTGAAGCAGGGTGTATTCGTGCACGGCGCTCTTCTCAGCTCGCTGTTCTGGGCATGGCCTCTTCGGCACGATTCTCTTCTTGTAACTGTACCGATGGACAAAGCGGTGGTGCGGCTAGCCAACGTAGATAGATAAGAGTAAGCAGTACAGAACGTCTGTGTGTCACGGAGCAAACGCAGGGACTGATGCCCGCACGAAATGGCGTTGGAATGTCAACGCCGGCGGATTTATATCCCATCTACCGCCCAGCGCTGGACAAAGATTGTGCATCGATGAAGGCAATAGTATTATCCATATGCTCATTGCTCGTCCTGTCGGGTCGCAAAATTGATTTTTATTTTTATTGTAATCGCTTATTTGTATAACTTGGCCCACCAATCGTGTCCGCTGATTAATAGCGAGCCAACAGGCAATTAGGCGCAACATGAAAATAATAAAGGACACTTGTGTTGTTCCACGCTAATTATTTATTAATGTACATTTACACAATTTATTACTTTCACTGGCTTTACGACTTTTGACCGTCGGTGCGAAGATCATTCGGTCGTAGTGACCGTGACCAGCGCGCCCGCCACGGCTGCGGCCACTGTTGATGGATCAAGTTCATGTATACCGAAAGCACTCACTGGGTCATTGGATGCGTTGTTCATGTAACTGACTTTGGAGCCGGCGAATGTGGGATCAATTCTCACTCGAGATAAATTTGTGTATCCACTATAAAAAATATAATATGCCCTGTGATAAAGAAATGTAGCGTCCGCTGAACTAGTGCAACTGATTCTATTGCACACCAGAGCAATTCATCTAGCGTGGCGCCTTACTTACATTACCTTACATACTAAACGGAGCCATTCAACCTGTACATTAATTCAATTTTTACGACAGCCAATACAATTAACAATCATCATGTTTCATTAACTCGAACTACTTACTTACTCACTTATATTTTCGATAAAAACATTTATTAAGGCTGTTTAATGTTTAGTTTACGAATTTCGATTGAGTCACAGTTGTAAAGTGGGTCAGGTTGAGAGTAGATTTAATAACAACTTGATGAAAAAACTTTGTCGGGACCGGAAGTGGGGGAAAGTATTAGTTTCCACCTCCATGCGGGTAGTCGACATGTAGGTTATTGTTTGTAAGTAAAAGAAAATTGGCTTAGATGTTCAATATTATAGATTTACAACGTTGATAATCCCCTTATAAGCCCAGACAAGACTTATGTGGACTATTAAGGGTATTACCGGATGGGTGACGCCATGGCAACAAGCGTCCTGCCTCCATAATGCACTTACGAACTGCATACATATTTGATTGCTTTCCGTTTTCTGGCGCCGAAGCGCAGCGCACAAACGCACGTTAATACTTAATACGAACACAAACACTGTGCTTCTAAATAGAGGAGAGGTAAGTAGCCTCGTTTATTTTCTAATTAATTAGGCGTGATTTCCAAAAATAGCGTTGTTAGCTGGTCTTTTGGTACTCTTCTCTGACTGCTAAGCCAGAAGTCGTGGATTCGGTTCCCCGACCCAACCAAAACATTTTTGTGATGAGCGCATTTGTTTCTCCTGTTTGGATTTAATAGAAATATTCATGTAAGCATCGTATTCTATGTATACATGTATGTTTATTAGCTGTCCGGTTACCATAATACAGATATTTAATTGCCTAATTGGGAGTTAGGGAGCGGTGTGTGGAATTGGCAGAATTACTTTTAAGATTACTCTTTAGAAACATTAACATATGTACGAGTATATATTGGCGTAGTTACATGGGCAACATGGAAGGTTCCCTTTATCCAATACTATCTATCGAAGCAATCGATCTAACTCCGCCAGTAGATACACAGATAAAGCAATAAAATCTTACGATTTTGGTACGTTCACTTAGTAATACACGTACGAAAATTAAATACTCCTTGAACGGAAATATTATACGAATCCCCTATAGAATTCCATGCGATATTTTTTTCGAAAAAACATCTATTTTTAATACGCAGCAAATTCGCTCTCGAGGGAGCCCAAGGGCCTGATAATGTAGTTACATTAGGGATTTCCTCGACTCCCGCTCGTGGCGAAATTGATAAGAAATTGCCAGACCCTTGTTATTATTATTGGTATAAAAAGAAGCAGTATTTTACTAGTAAGCTCGAGGTCGCTAACATTTTCCCGCGGCTTCATCGTTTGATTTATGTCTAAACGAACAACTGCAAACACGGCGCTAGAAAGAGAAAGAAGTAGCGCAACCAGAAGCCAGTCGTGAAGGAACACCAAGATCTAGACCAACAACAACCGATAAATATACAAATACTAGCTGACCCGGCAAACGTTGTTCTGCCATATCAATTATAACAGTATTTCTCTACTATATATTATACACATAAACCTTCCTCTTCAATCACTCTATCTATTAAAAGAAAACCGCATCAAAATCCGTTGCGTAGTTTTAAAGATTTAAGGGGACATGACAGACAGACAGAGACAGAGAAAGCGACTTTGTTTTATACTATGTAATGAAGCAGAACTCTTACAGGGGTATCTTGCGTTGTTGGTAAATATATGTAAACAATAATATGTAATTGAGGACAATTCCACACGCGGCTGTCCGATTCCAAATTAGTCAATTGAATGCTTGTATCATGGTAACCGGACAGCTGATGAACATACCTATATGCATACGAAATAATACTCATTAAGTATCCTAATCGCTCGCAGAGAAAACAAACAAATATGCTCAATCACACAAACGTTTGTCCCTGGACGGGAATCGAACCCACCACCACCGGTTTTGCAGTCCATCGTCTCTAACCCCACTGGACCACGAGGCTAGCCAATGTATATATGTGTGCGTGTGTGTGTGTGTGTGTGTGTACGAGCTCTGACTCGATCAGATGTAGTTTAGTTACTTGCGGTTTCGCCAGTATCGGACGCGGCGGGCGGTCGAGTCTGTATTACCTGCTACCATGCACGTATAAACTAGCTTCTTACTCACGGTTTCGCTCGCGTTATCAAAACAAATTTTTGTTCACCACATCATTGTATTCTTGCCTCGGTAATGCCATCTCTAGCGCTTGGTTTGATTACAATGTGTTTTGCCGTGGATATGATATATTTTCCTTGCAAAAAGCATCCCACGTCACTCTCCAGCCATTCGACTTTCTCCGTACCAAACACCTCGTTGATTTGTCCCGGCATACTCGTCATTAATAATACTTGTTCGTTTGTTACCTAGGCTCAGCCGGTCTCTACTTTACAAGCTTTCATTTAATTACTAGATGAGTGAATAGACACTTTATAGGCGAGCCAATTGCAATCTAACCTGCAACTAGGTATCATTATATCATCAAGCCAGATCCCCAGCGGGCTAGGCAGGAAGTGCCGAGTGCGACATATCCTTCCTTCAGACTTCTTGATGCTTCTATCTTTACTCCCTTATACAATGCATATAAAACAGTTACAGACACAAGATCATATGTCTCGACCGTGTTATGTATTTCGCCCCTTTTAACAAACGTATTAGTATTATCTTTAGAGTAATATTTTCACTGTTTTCCGATTATTTGATAGCTTACTGAAGTTGTGTTAAACTCGCAATGCACTTTGAAAGTGTATAGTATTCGTATGTAGAATTAATAAACAGCGTTACGCCTATTTTTCTGCGAAAACTGGAGGATTTTTTTGAATATCAACTAGAACTCGATGATTAAGAAACCTTCCGAAACACTTAACATTGAAACACAAATTGACGATAACGAATGGCTAGCCAACGAATAGCGTAGCGGCATTCTCGTATTGTCGTGTGCTTTGGAAATCATAAGTAACGGCGTATCTACACTTCTGTAGATGTGAACTATGTTAGGCCCCATTCGAACGATGCGTGATCCCCGCACTATTGGGCATTTACGATTCCCGTCATGCGGGATCGCGGCCTAATTTAAAAATGTCCTCCTTGGCAGGACCTATTGGTGTAGTGGTTAGAGCCGTGTTGCTAAAACAGAGGTCGCGGGCTCGATTCCCATCCAGTACGACCATTTGCGCGATGAGCACGTTTGGTTGCATTTATAGTCTACTAGCTGACCCGGCAAACGTTGTTCTGCCATATAAATGATAACAGTATTTCTCTACTATATATTATACATAT
>DWUN01000157.1:0-28738 GCA_018249975.1 Passova gellias
ACATTTGTGCGAAGCAGAAAATGGCCACCACTTGCGGGATATCATTTTTAATAACTAATCTAAAAATATTCCCCATACATTTACTGTATTTAAAAAACAAAAAATTAAAAAATTATGTCTTAAATAAAAAGTTATAAGGAATTCACACCACTTCGGTCTTTCTGGGCCATCCTGTTCAATTAAAATCACGTATTTGTATTGATTTTGTTTTATTACGAACTATTCGAATTGATTATCAATTAATTTCCACATTATTTAATGAAAGTTAGAGTTCACGAGCATCCATAATCTCAAGACTGAGTGCTTATCCTTTCTGCAAAGACGGCAAACAATAATTCTGAGGGTTGGAAGCGGGCCAAAATTTGCTTTTAATGACTGTTTATACACGCATATGTCAGCTCTCTTAGCGTTTTCTCCGCGCTTGATGCTAGTGTCAGAGCTATTCGGCTAACAGTTGCGACATGCGCTTACTGCTTAGTTCTACACGTACGCTCAATGACGAGTCACCGGGTTCGGAGTCGGTTGTATATAAAAAATAAAAGCCTTCTAGACGCCATTAAGGCTGAAATCTATGTATTTCTGTGAATTCAACCTATATACATTGTATTATCGGGTTATTACTGTCACTTATTTGTTTAGTTTATTTTAAAGCTTATGACAGCCAAAATATTCTTAATAAACGATCGCATCTATAAATCTTTCAAATGCCTTTAATCAAGGTTTTTGGTATAATAAACAGAAGTACCCAGTTTGCCTAATGGTCCTTGTTGTATTTACAAGATAACTATGAAAACGTAGTTTGATTTTGTAGCATATTGTAATACGTCAATCTTCTATAACGTATAAATACTCGTTCTCGATTTAAAAATTCCAAAATATGGTAAAAAAAAACAACATATCAGCCGCAAAAGCTCCAACAGGCGCACAACGCGAGTTGCACAACTCAGTACCCGACCATTATTCCTATTGTATAGTTTATAGCAGTAGACATTTTGCTTGCACTGGCGCTATTCATACTCTGAAAAGACGGCTTAAATAATCCAACACTGTATAATCTCAGACGCAACTTATTAAACTCCGTAAAAACTTCATTCTTTATGAATTTATTTTCACTTTTACGTCGCGTAAATTTATATAACATATGTTGAATACGAGATTTTATAAGTTGTATTTGACTTTGTATAAGTTGAATTTAAAGAAGCAATTTTGATTTAATTACGTTTACAACATTGAATACCATATATTAATTTTATTATTATCTTATTTTAATCATTTTATTAATCATACAAAGATTACCGATCTTAACGATTTTAGTGACAGGTTTTCTTCAAAGTGAATTAATTTAACACGATATTCACGTTACACGTCGATAAATATTAACGAATTTAATTCATCAACATAAAAACCACCGTAAAAAAGCGTTTGATTCATGATAAAAATGTCTTTATTTTTGACTAAGCTACAAATATCCTGACCTATAACTCAACGAGCTCAAATGGCCGCCGAATATTTATAAATACGGCAGCGGAGTCCGTAATGCCGGCCGACAGACAGTTGCTAAATTTCAATGTGCTCTACTTTGAATTCCTAGCTTTGGCTTTTCGGTGACTAAATAAACTTTAACGCGACTCTTGTTTCCAAAGTTGCATCCGCTATTTATATTATGCTCTACTATTTATGTTGATAGGCTGCGTGTAGCAAATTAACTCACTAAATTTATGGCATCAATTAGGTCTACGCTTCAAACTTGTTACTGTTGACGTCATAAAAATCCAGTTCCATCTTTGACTCCATCAAAATTCTCCTCATTCTATTAAAAACAAATTGAAAAAGATTTTTTATATAATTAATACGCATATTAAAATCCCTCGGTCCAAACTTTCATAACAATAACTCATTTGTACTACTAACCATAAGTATATATAGAGAATTCATCGGAACTTTTCAATTAATATCGCAGACGATTGGAAAATATCTCGATGCTCTACAATACGGTTCGAGAAGGGGATATGCTAGCCATCAGCGGAATCTTCAAACGCGTGCGCTAAGGCCATATTTATTCAGGCTTTAGTAATCTTGGAAAATACCCTTATTCTGGCATAAACTGTGGACCATATTACTGGATGCACTTCCATTTATGCCCGTGCACCATGCAGTCAGCGCCAAATTTTTGAGTTATTCTCATATGAAGTGAAGACATTTTATGATCTCGTATCCTATCTTCTGAGAACGCTTTAGCCATCTTTCCATATTGTCATCCTTTTGGCTTTGAGTACGGTTGTCAGCTTACTTGCATTACAATAGTATGGTGAACAAAATAAATTCGCAGAATAAAAAATCCGTAGCAATACCTACCCGTATTTTAAAACTGCCAGGTACATTAAATTGATTAAACACACGTATATATACGTTGTGCTGGTTTTCTGTATCAAAAAACGTGAACACATTTGTGCAAATACACTTTAACCGTCCTAAAGCGACGGATATGTTGCACGATAAGGGTGGTAGAAAACATTTATAGCCACGAGTGCGTCCGTGAGAGTATGCTTGGAAACGTAATTGCGTTTCTAGGCGTTGTGACATCGTTTCGCGTCTTTATAGGGCAATTACTGTCGTTATCTGGCATTGATAGCGCATTAATTTGTATATGTCCCCATATTCATTTGAATAAATACATGCCAGCTCAACTGACCGTCTGCATGCGTTTGATTCTTAAGACTTTCCACGTCTCCTGAGACATTTTATTACCATAAGGCAACTACTCGTATTTGGCAAAACCCAGAGATCCTTTAAAACAGAACGTAAACTGAGCGCATCCTACTCAATTCAGTGGTCCGCGTAGCGATTCAATTTATCGGGAATATTTTCCAGCGTGCATTTCAAGAGGCGTTCCGGCATGTGAATGTGTTACGCTGAAAATCAAATTGTATTGAATTTAATTACTGCGAATTTGTTCCGGAACGTGGCGATATGCAAATTTAGAAAATATGTCCGAATGGAGCTTCGTATTGACATTCAGTATTCAAGATTCTTATCACGCGCGACTCGGCGCTTGTAGTGTGAAAATCTCGTGTATTGAACTATACTTAGACGTAAATAAAATTATATAAATATATTTTAAAGTTAGCATGTAAATAATAAAGCGTTCATAAAGAAAATAACTAATATCAAATGTTATTTGTCTGTTTTTTTTAATTGCGTTTAATATTTAATTAAAAAACAACGTTTAATTTATTTGGACTTGAGTCGCACGTTGCAAAAATAGACATTTTATTTTTGCGAAATAAAACGACCCTTGTTTAAACAATGTTAAAGGTGCGACTTTTTTCACAACCTTTTTCAAATACAATAATTTATATTTCGTATTTGATATTATTCGCAACAGACGTAATAAATTACATCATAACATTATCTAATACTCAGTTTATTTCGACAATGCGCCAATGGTTTATTCATAAAATAGGCTGCTATTTCGGACGCAGACTCATATTTTAGAGCTGTCATGTTAATACCTAATAAATTTAATACGAAGCTTAATAATAGTGACTTATAATAGTAATGAGTGACGTCTATAAATACGCCGGCATATCCTTTGATTGACAATAATAGAACAAACCAGAGGAATAGAAGATACGCGCATAAATGGTTTTTGGTTAGTAATTACGAGTATTACATGACGGCTCTTTAATGCCAATGCGAATCGGAGTGTTTTCCACGGACTGGAGCAGACATAATGTATAAGTTATTCTTATACAATAGAGCTGTAAAAATGGGACTGTTAGTAATATTGGCCCAGTTAGTAGTGGAGTTAGTATTCTTAGTACCAGCCCGATCAGAAGTCGGTAACAAATGCGCTACTACTCTTGAGGACTGAGGTAGTTGCTTCTAGTATACTTACACGTGGACTAGCATTCGTACTCTTCAAACCGAAACTCAAATTGTTGTCATAACAACAGCTTTACGGTAAGTAGGTGTGGCGGTGGTAAATCCCCGGGCGTATCGTATACCTACATGTTCTGTCAGCTCCCCCCTTATGTGTCAAAGCACTTTTATCGCAGTAGGAAATAAATTCTGCGTGCGGTTAAGCTACGAAGTCAAATATTTGTGTTAACACTTTGATTTATGTAAACACACGAAACGATACGCTCAAAGGTAGTTACAGACACACGTTCACAATGATCGACATGTTTAATACTTCCCACGAAAATAATAAAGGAACGGTGTATTCGTGTAGTACGCACAAGTTTAAGTTAATTCAGCTATTTCTTGATTATTTAATAATTTTGATTACGCAAATTATTTTCAACTATGTTAATATAACTGCAACACAGGTTGGTTACGAATTACAATTTTTTGGGTCTGATACCCAAGAACAATATACGGTTCTGACCTAACCATGTATGTATAGAAACTATGAATCCTAATACATATGTCAGTAAAAAATGATGGCATGTTGCCGTTTGAATACAGAATTAACTAAAAAATTGTACAGCTCATTTCTACGTGTTTGCAGACATTTGTAAGTAACTAACTATGTAATCCATGTATTACCTACTCCATTAAATATGTTATATAAATAACAACGTACAGTTAATCCGTTATATTGGATAAATATTTCGTGGTGTATGTTTGTGTGATATACACAAAATGTTTCTCACATCACCGTTCCCATTATCCTGTCAAATCTGAACCAACGGTTTAGAAATACCTGTTTGTTTTTAGATAACGGTGTGACTTATCATGAAGTCTTCCTGATTTTTACCACAGATTTTGTCGTCTCGAGTCAACATGGATTCTTATCGCGCTCTCAAAATAAACACATTTGCGTTATCAAAATGTTTAGAAATGTTTCGTCGTTGGACCACATAGCTGAATACACGACGTACATATTACATGCAT
Source organism: Passova gellias (assembly GCA_018249975.1). Lineage (NCBI taxonomy): Eukaryota > Metazoa > Arthropoda > Insecta > Lepidoptera > Hesperiidae > Passova > Passova gellias. Next base: position 4,900 of record DWUN01000157.1, read on the forward strand.
AGAAATAATTGATTACATTATAAAAATATGTGCATATGACGTTTGAAGCAAATTTATTATTCACCACACTATTTTTTTACATTGAAACTCTTTCGCCCGCTTATGTCCAAATGACGTAGTCGGTACCGTCTGTAAAATCTGAACTCGATTGCAAATAAAACTTAAATTGTAACTTAAACCGGCATCCGATGCGTCGCTTCACAAGGGCTTCACGTCACGTAACCGCCTGCCACACCTTTCGAACTAAATTCAATAACACAAGCGTAAATAGGTTGACGATTGAAATAGACAACCGAGCGAACACTTGTACGCTTAAATTTGATGTATAAATCTCACGTCGAAACGTTTATTAGTACCAAGATTTTACAGAATTTATATCAATAACTATTTAGACTTCTACGGCGTACAAATTTTGGGTTTTCAGTATTCAAATCACGAATGAAATTAACAATGAAGCTTGTTTATAACTTGTAAGTAGCAGTTTTAATCACAAAGCTACGATACATGAAGGATAACAACGTAAATCATGCATGACGCAGCCGACAGATTACCGTACATGAGTTACACAACACGTGATCGTATCCGTAAACGTGATAATCCGATTGAACTTAATATGAAATTAATACCGCGTAAATTTTCATCGCCATTCCCGACCTTATTGGGTAATATATTAATTACCCACGAACACTTTCTACAATGCCAGCCAATAAAACTAAACATAGGTATCGGCGTAAATGAGCAATTTACTCGGGCTTATACTTGTAACGGAAAATGGCGCGTTTCGATGGTTTCCAATAACCGTTTGCTATGTTTACGACTTTATTTTAGATATAATAATATAAAAGATTTTATTTTAGATGTACGAGTAGTTTATCAAAGAAGCAGTAAATATGGAAACGATTGATGTGATTTTATAACAATGAACGTTGGAAGCAGATGCCATTTAGGTCTCAGTAAGCAACGTTTATTTTTTAAAACCACTAACGCAGGGATTCTTGTTCTATTCCCAAACCTTCTCCGTTTTACTTCTTATAAGCGGATTGAACTTTATTTTAATTTATTCCTACAAATAATTTAGATGTTGATTTTAATGAAATTGAACTCGATATTTCAGGAGTTGCTAATTATGATGTCGAGCTAATTCCAGATATACCGTAACTCTAGTCCCTTTTCAAATCAAGCTAACGAAGACGAATTGACATTAGCCGTGACGCATAACAAATTGTTCTGTCTCGCAGGTCTGAGTGCGTCCACAATGTGCAGGCAGGCAAGTGCTGTTTTCCTGTCGCGGAAGTGGACACTGTGACGTTTGTTAATTTGGTCGTTAGTTATTGCCGGTTGCGCTTGTTTCTACTTCAATCTTATTTGTGTTATCTTGCCATAAAACGCTGCGCGTACGCATGCTGTCTTCGACATACTCATATTAAATTATATTTAAGTATAATTTGGAATTTACCCACATCGCGTTTCGATAAATGAATATTTTTACCGAACAGAAATACAGATCGTAAACTTAAAATAATCCATACGTATTCGGGCAACACATCTGGCGTTTTACGCATGGCGATGACGTAATAACCGAATGTATGACCAAGACTGCAGCAATTCCAACACCGCAACTGCGATCCACGGCGACAAAAGCATCCCATGTTTACTAATAAACCCCAGCAGCTGCTCATGAATGTAAATTCTGCAATTAGCTTCATTACTATAATAAGCAACTACGTTAATATCGCCACTTACCATTTACTGTACGTTACGTTATAAAGTCACGTTACCATATCATTAGATCACATACGTATTTAACTAGTTCCCAATTTTCAACCTACGGGTAACCTCATTACCAGTCCATCAACAATATAAACCATAGATAAACCTACGTTTAAACGCAAATATTAAGAGCATTCCGTCTATCCTATATAAGATCAAGGCTAGGTGCTGAAAACGAATTCAGATAATGTCCGGAGCAAACAGCATGTCCACCTCATCCGTCACAATAGAACACAGCAATGTTAGTATTGCTAAATCATGGATAGTACCTACACAATTTGCTATGGTACTAATCCAAACGCAAACTGCAAGGCGTTCACGGGAAGTACCCTGTAGGTTTTGACTCCTTTGCGAATGTCGAAAATTTGCGGCATAAACGGCTAATCTTTTGATTGCGTTGGTTTAGAAGTTTGATTTTTTTCACAGCTCCAAGGGACCGTAGACTTAAGTATTTGATATAAATTTCAGCTTAATACCTCCACGCGTTCTCGAGAAATAGGGTCTCAACAGACGGACGGACGGACAACAAAGTGATCCTATACACGTAACATCACGCCTGTTATCCCCGAAGGGGTAAGCAGAGGAGTGTAGTACACCCCCACATTTCACCAGTCACGTTAAGTCTCACAATGGAATAGGTGGTGAGCCTATTGGCATAAATCCTATCCTATAGGGGTTCCGTTTTTTCCTTTCGAGGTACGGAACCTTAACAATAACAATAAAACAAAATATTTTCTATTTTGAAACGCATTACTTTAAAAATAACTAGCATAAGGTAAAATAGCGCTAACATTTAATATTACGTTAAAAATGAACTAAAGTAACTGAACAATCGAATCGAGGCATCGCATAAAAATTATTCCCGGACGTTTGTTTTCATAATTGGGCGGTTGGAAAACCCTTTAAATGGTGAAATTAATATATTTAATAGCAGTCTGCAGTGCGCCATAAATCGTAACGTTAGGTCATTTATTAATTAAACATGACTTCGGCGAACAATAGCCCATTACGTTCTTACTCAACTGCCGAAGTAGACGGCCTATCAAAAATGAATAAAGTACGGCTAAGCGCTTCCTTAGTAACTATTTTCTAATATTTTCGGTGTCTTAAATTCACAAACGCTGGAGCATTTTAAAATGAGAATAACAAATATTGTTATTGCATTTTCGAATACAATTTTAACAATCTTCGCTTTTACTATTTTAACTGGATATACATATCTAGATTTATTATATAGCCATTAAATATTCTTTGATTTAGGCCTTTTAATAGACGGAATAAATATCAGTTTACAACTTACCGCGAACTTTTTGACTTTCCGATATTTACAAACAAAATTAAAAAAGTGTTACAATAGTTTACTGACATTGAATAAAAAACCTTTGTACTCTGACCTGCATTAAATTTCGCGCAGATAATCAAAGTAATTCTTATTTATAAACTAATTTAAAATCCCTTTCCGGTCTCTTCCTGGATTCATGTTTATTAAATGAAAGCCTCTACCTAATTTAGCTCCACCTCTTTACGTGTAGGTCCGCTGTCAATATTTTAACATTCAATCTTTGACCCGTTGTAGCAAAACTACAAAAATAATAGTTACCCTAACAAGAAATTGAATTATTAAAAAAACCTTTCAAGCTACTAAATGTACCTTGATTTCATTTGTGTTACAATTTTCATGTTAGGTATTTCTATCGATATGAAATTATGATAATAACTTCAGTGCAAAACTGTAACTATAATCAGGGTAACTAATATATAAACAGTGTCTCTACAGTCGACTGTAGACAATCTGCTGAATATTCTTGAAACATGTCTTGACGTACATACATATATCAATGTTCTAAAATCAAATCCAATTGTAATGCGTATTATACCAATATTAATATATACTTATGCAAAGTTAAATTAATCTTAATAATATAAATACTAGGTAATAAATCAAAAGAAGTTATTTAGCCTGCTCAGCCGATCAACGAGCCCGAATGACAGTTTGGCGTCTCATCAAAATAATTTATTTCGCCTCGACAAGATACACGTTATAATGCAAAGATAACCAGTAGGAACATATTATAACATAACTAAACTAACTCTAAAAATGATGCGATTTAATTTAATATCAAGGATTACAAAGGTCGGAAAATGACAACATTTTATCACGTAATCGGATTACACGGGAACTCGGAACTTTCAAACCGCGGTAGGATTGCGGGAATCTTCAGATATACCAATGTTGCAATTCGATGTTTACGCCGGTATTTAGTTTTACTGCCAAGCTCGTAAAAATACAGGTAGCTTAATATTTTGTTCGAAGCGAAAGCAATAACCGTACTCTAAAAATATATGATAAAGAGTATATAAAAATGAGTGTTAAAAAATTGCTTACAAGAAGACAACTCATTTTTGCATATAGTAACATTATTAAATGAAAATCATGGAACAGTATTTTTTTAAGTACGTATTCAAAACAACATATCATTCACGTTGTACAAGAACAATTGATAGGTATCAGCAAAAGAAACGCACGAAACGAAACGAACTGAACTGCGAAACTGATAACACTAAATAGTAACATATACAAGGAAGGCATATAACATATATTATTCCGTATTTCATATAAAGGTAATCAAAGTTGCAGCACTTACTCGCTAAACGAAGGTCCTATTCATAATCGAACGACTGGATTCGAATGAAAATTTTAAATTTCCATCAATTATATGAATCATTTTAGTATTAAGAAAAATATGTGCCGTATACAGAAGTATACAATAGACATTAATTTTAACTAATAGCTTTAACAATGTTACCGAAATATGGGTACATGATATGAAAATATCAAAAGTCCAGCAAAAATTAAAATCTTCTTTAGTATGAAGTTTAGCTGCAGGATTGTACTTTTGTAGTAGACGAAAATTACGCACTTAAACACGATGTCAGGTAAATTTTTTATTGTTATAAACATCATTCTAAATAAATGTACACGTCGTTTCTGCGAATCATTTTAACAAATTTTATTTAGACGTCTCACGCTATTTTGTAAATGTAAACTTTCGCAAGGGTGAATGGCCGTTGCGAGCCGATCCGATAAGTCGTTTGTGAATACGAGCGCTGGTCGCAGAGTGGCTGCGTGTAGCATTTTGTTACACATAATCGGATTAGGGGCGAGTGTCGTCTGCCGGCGTATGCGCCTTGTACGATGTCCGCATATAAATGCGCTTCAACTCGACTTAACTACATGCTATTTACCGATTCCGCAAAAAACAACCCAAAACCTTGTATAATTGGTTTTGCACGCCACGTCTCTGATTTAGGAACGTCAGAGTTCGCGTTTTCGTCGTTTACCATCACATTACATTCCGAATACGAATATTATTTAACGATCTCGTAGGTACTCACTCAAATGTACACGTTACCACACACATAAAGAAAGAGGGACGGAGGCGGAGGGCCTAAACTCGGAGACTTCCATTACACGGATCAGTTGGCTTGCGCTCAGGTTCACTGGTTTAAACCCTTCCTGGATCTTCTACGATTACATCGGCGGCTTCCTTCAAATTTCACATGTTTTTGGCAAGAGCAAAATCCGGTAAAATGCAATAAAACAGGCATTAAGAGATTTTAAACTGTGATTGTTTAATTAAAAAAAGGCGTAAAAATGTGCAAAATGAAATCTAAAATACACAACGGTTACATTAACGGAATGATAACATTAAAGTAATCGTGCTCTTAACGTAATCATGCATAGCGTGACATCGACCGTTATAGGCTCAACTATCTATAAAGCTCTATAGGTCTCAAGCGACTAGACTACGGTGTGAGGTTTGCGTCCGGTGGTTCCCGGGAAAGATCTATTTATGCGTGATGTTCCGCATGGTTTGTTCGTGTCAAGAAGCTGTGTTAACAGGGCACGAGCGGTACAATCTACAAAATATTTCTCTCCGGAATCACGTCGGGCAGACTGTGTAAAAATGGAGTGCCTCACTTACCAAACTTCGGAAGATGGCAACTAAGGTGCTCCACCACAATTACCGCTTGCGTAACCCTGGGAAAAATATTTTCTCCGTGAATCTAACGTGTAAGTAATTCTTATTACAGTGATTGATTCTTATAATATACAGGATATTATTGTCTTATTAACTCTGTGGATCTGCTGATTATACGTGTCACCATAGATAACATGCGTTACGTTTACATTGCTAATGCTTAGTGACGTCGGGATTGTCCTGCATAAAGAGGTTATGACTAAATAAGTGGTATTACAGTTTGGTGTCTGCTTACTTCAATAGAACAACGGAACTCGGCTACGTTAACGTAAAAATTCAAAATAAAATCTATGGACCGCTAGTCGGAACGTACTATTAAATAAAATCTAGAATACTAATACACAATATCGTTATTTCTATGTATTACATAGGGTTCTAACACACAATTGCAGCAAATGGTAACTAATTAATATTGTTCAATGTACAATATGTATACTTCGACTGAGACAAGAGTGGAGTTAAACATTAAATACTTTACACTACTGAATGTAAAATACGAGTGTCATAATATTAATGATGAATATTACCATCGAGAGAAAATATTAAGTAGGGTTAGCGTATTGTATTACCTGTAAAAGATTGATTACATTAAAATCATCATAATATCATGTATTACACGAGTTTATAAATAGAAGAATAACGTTAAGAAAAACAAAAAACATACGATCGTCATAAATATAACTATTAAGGCGAGTGAAACTATTAGTAGCAACACGTGCATTCATCCCTCGGTTCACATAGGACTCTTCCCGCTTTGGAGGGGCCTGGAACATATTTTAACACACTTGTACAGTGTTCATATCTTGGTTACGTTTAAATATTACCAGGAATCAACGATCAAATGCAAATGATTTTGATGGCAATATATTAAATATCAATTGCTATAATGCTTTATGATATCATTATAAGAAAACCTGCACATTATAGACGTATTTAAGTCATCTGAAGCGCACCAGACAACGACCAGTCCAGCAAACTATGCCCTGTACCTTTTCATGCTCACTTTAGTAGAAGTCTTTCTCATATTTTTATGATTTTTATTCCGATATTGGAATTATTCTTACGATATAATCAGGAGTTGCGAAGGCAGCGTAGATAGAAGAGAAATTAATATTCGCTCTACATGTCACAAGTAATAAAGGATAACGAAAGACATAAATAAGTGTAAAAGTCTATAAAGAAAGTCAATAAGAAATATCAATGTTGATACCTATACTAAATCATCCAACACTGTGTTACTCAACCGTGGAGAGCACTAATCGGTCTCATATTCGTACTGATAACCAATAGATAAATACATTTTGGCCATTCTATGCGAGCTATGAACTCGGCTTTGAACCAAAACAAAAATTTTCGACAAAACAGACCGGCGCGACATGTAATAGGTAATGTATACTATGTAATGTATACTAATCGTCATAATATACATAATAGGATGCAAGTAAATTAATTTAACACTCTTGATACATCTTAAATTCATTGTGGATACAAACAAAAGATAAATAACATAAAGAGATTTGAATAGATACATTGAAAACGCAATGTAAACCGAATTTATCGTATAATATTGACAGTAGTGTGTTATCACATGCCGCGGCATTTGTAATCTTTCGCATCAAACAATAATTAGTCCCTACGCAATGCAGAACATAATAATGCTTGTTAGTTCATCAAATAACAATAGTTCCCCACGGTAATGTCGTTATTTAAACATACATTTAAATTGCATCACATTAATACAGTCTTACTCGAAATTTGAAAATATTTCGATAGTACGTGTATCAACTCGCTGAACAAACTTAGACAGCAACTCAAGCAGCAATCGTCCATTGTGCTGAAAATGACATCAGAACTGAGTACTCACAAAACGGAAGTACTCATTGATTTAATTGTAGCAACCACCACCACCACTTTGCCAAGAGTGCACGACGAATGAAATAGAATCATAGCATTGAATAAGTAGAATTAATTACGATAACTTTTCACACTATTTATTATTTGCATAAGTATTCAACTATCAGGACTGACACGTGTATAAATAATTAAATTGCAATTTAAAAATTAGTCCTTAATTTGATAAAATATCACCTTCTATGTCTTTGTAATGTGCATTACTAATTTGACTGTATATAACACGTGAGGTGATTTTTCCAATTTTTCAATCCCTCTCTCCTCTTCCTTCGATACGAAGTCGCGAGGTTTGTCTCGACTCGTAATAAAAAAAAAACAATGAATGGTAATAATAAATAAATATAATTTTGTAGAATTTAGCAATATTTTATTAAGAAATTTGGGTCAGAAGTGCCTCACGTAATTAATGGAGGCCCTTATCACTAATCAAAACGAACATTTCAAATATTTTACCCACAATAATTAATCTATAATTATCAAGAGTTATATGTCACTGTTATCGTCTCACGGTCGCGTCACGCGAATCCGCAATCAAATGTACTAGGCTAAGATGCTCCTTGTGACCTCATAGAAACAAACAAAACACAAACGAGCACATTGGTCATCTTTCTCATTAAATGTTATTTACGCACATGTTACATAGGCACTTGTTAGAAAGGTACATGTTACAAAAATAATAGCAAATTTTTTTAAAACGTTATCTATGTATAGTGTATTTGATGAGCTAATTCGAGAATGATAACATACCCGATTTAAACTGTTTTATTGATAACATATTATAATGACAAAACATTTAGTGGTTAAATAACGTACCCCCAAAATAATTTTTGACATAAGTTTAAACGGTAGCTTCTTTTGTACTTATTTCAACATATTACAAATCGGATATAACAATCCAGAAGTATAGTACTTACAATTAATAGCATGAAAATTATATAACACTGAAAATTACAGATTATCATTTTGGCAATAAAAGCTTTTTTGACCAACTTCAAAAAAGAGGAGTTACTCAATTCATCTGTTTTTTTTTACATCGTCTCCTCGAAACAGAGTTGAAATTTTTGTTTCTGTTCATATTCTTTATATGCTGCAAAAACTTACTATTTAATTGAAAACAAAATATAATAATTAATTCTTCAGTATTACGAATTACAATACCAATTCTATTTTTAGTAAGCATTGGGCTGAAAAAAAAAATATATTTCAATTACTCATATACGTAAAATATGAGTTCCTTTTATCTTTATCAGAATAGTATCACGTAATAGAGTTAAGCCAGTGGTGAGTAGTGATTACGTGTTTGCAAAAACGAAGAAAAAACAGCCCGATATTTTACAATGACCATAAAATTTTTAAATACCGTCAATATTTGTAATGAAGTTTACTACCAACATAATTACATGCATGTTATTGGTAGGTAGGTACATACGTACCTGTAACAGATTAGATTACATATTCGTATCAAGTAATAATTACAAAAAATGATGTCAAGTAAATTTGTTATTTGAGTTGCCGATATCAGTTAATTCAGGAAGCTTACACTATGACAATATCTTGACATATAAACTTGGTTAATCTTAAGTCAATAAAAAATAATAAAAATCACGAATGCGGCTATCAAAATATTAAGGACTGCATCGATAAGTGGCGTGTACTGATTTTCTTTAAAATATCATAAATTATGAAGATACGAGTGGTATACTGCTTTTTCTCACTGATTCATACATACTTTAATTGGTTAATGTTATACGTGTGAGAGAGAAAAAAAGTACTTTTATGTTCTTATTTATTATATTTTTAAAATTTCAATATATCAATGTTAATCTACTAAGAGTTTACGATGCTCAATTAATTATATTTTATTCAGAATTATCATTGCTATATCAATCCTTTAAGCTTTGATACATGGGACCGGTCTGTCAAGTTCAACGTTTCTTCGGGTCAGTGCTATTAGAAAATTTGTTGCAGGCATATTATTAACGGGAGAAACGCAACTTAACCATAATACAATCGATACAACATATTTGAATACATAAAAAAACTACGAGCTCTTTCGGATACGAGTACCTGCTGATATATCCACTTTCCGACATTAAACATTTGGATAGCTATATTATTAACGCAATGCCAATTCATTAGTGACAGTTCGCAACGTAATATACACACGGTACAGTTTGCACAGTAAAAAGCACATTGAAAAGCAAACAAACAGACATTGTAGTAAGTCGAGCGGGTGCGGTGTCCGGCGATGGAGGTCGCTCATTGAGCGCTCGCCAATTGAGATAATGGCCTCAAATGCAGATGATTACTGACCCATTCATTGGAAACTAGCTGTTAGTGCTCGCTGCGTTCGCGATTTACTCTATCCAGGCACGATAGAGAGAGATAGAGTCACTTCTAGTAAAATATATTGAACTAGATGTGCCCGCGATTGTACCCGCATATACAACATAGTGTTAAAAAAAAGTAGCTTAAAGTACTCCTCATAAAATCAGTTCTCTAACTGTGAAAGTCCTGTCAATATTAGCCGAACCGTTTTGGAGATTAATCGGAACAAACAGACAGAAAAAAATATTAAAAACATCTTCTTTTGTTGTAAAAACTTGTATTGTAACATTACAATCAGACTCTTCAATCTTAATATATCAGTACCTAATATATTTTAACAATAAACAGAAGTGGATTGTTTGCAAGCGTGCGTTGCTTCACTTCCCTGTTTGAATGCGTCGAAAATAAATGGGAATATCGAATTGACTCTACAACACGTTTCATTTGTAACAATAGCAAACGTGATGAAATGGTTAGCTCGTTTTTAGCAGTTTCGTTTCTATAAATGTAATTAATTTTAATTAAACTTTAACCCGATGAGAGTTTAATTAGTTTATAGGTATTGTATATTTAAATTCTATATATTACTATTCACTTACCGGCTTTAGTGAAACCAGCCGTTATTTCCCACTGTACAATACAATCGTATTAAAGTATGTTAATCATAACTACGTTCCGATTCAGAAATCGGTATGTAATTTGTTTAAATAATTGTTTACTATGTAATTTATTTACCATAAGCCGTTACCCACCAGTGTCTGAGCAAAAGTAAGACGTTACACGGTTTTTTCTAATAATTAAATTAAATTTTATAATCTCATCGTTAAAATTATCTAAAAAAATGTTTAATTGCTTATTTCCGCTTTCAATTTTAAAATTACTTTTGTTTTGAATTGTTTAGTTGAGAACCGACTTATTAGGTGGTTTACACAAGACGGAAATATCATTTTATATTCACTTGATTGCGATTTTTAACGTCCGTGAACTAAGTATGAATTTCCCTGCAATTAACAGAAACCTGATAATTCTTGCATCACAGCTCTGATGCTGTTAGAGGTAGCTACTTCCAACTCAAGTTCTGTTGTTACAATCGGCCTATTTTTATTGCAATTTATCTATTGGAATTTTAATGCCCCTCTAAAACCATCTGGTTCGGTGTAAAGACTTGTCTAAGGATGTCAATCGGGAATGGGATACCATTTGTGAACATTTGCTTCTAGCGATAAACACAACAAGAACCGAAGACTTTTTATATCCTTTGGGATCTGAGTTACGAGTTTTTCCACAATTTCTAATTTTTGTATCCAAACATTTAAATATCTTAGTTGCGATAGTATAATAACGGAAAATATTGCTTTATGTTCAATTTAAATAGTCGTTACCTATCCAACCGAAGACTAATGGCGCTTACGAAACACTTAACCGAGTCGCACTTATCTCTGCTTTTTATAAGCAATTTAAATTCAATGTTATTTGAATTTACTATCCCCTGCTTATTGCAATCGCTCTTATTCAATTAAATCAGAATTATTAAACCCACACTACCGTCTTATAAAACTGGTAATAATAACTGAACAGATAAATGATCAAATTTTTATATATATATTTAATTTTAAAAGTGTTTTTAAATTATATTGATAAATAGGTCAAATTAAAGTGCATGAAATGAAGCCTAGTAGATTCGATATTAGCTTTTCAGTTCGGCAGCAGTTCAAAACTAGTACACCAATCTTACTTTGAAAAGTTATGGTCGTTTTAAGCAGAAAATAATATCATCTTAAAACCTACACACCTAAAGAGCGGTCGATAGAGTTATCTGACGCTTGTCAATCTTCTCCGCACTGCTTGCTCATTATAAGGAAAATATTAAATTTACCATTTGCTGGTCAATGCATATTTTATACTATAAAAAGTCTAGTTTCCGCCAAATCAAAACATTGAATTTTCAAAAGGCCATTCAGTTATTCAAGAAAATATTCAACATTAAGGTGTAAGTAGTTGGCTGGACAGTTACTTTTTCACATTAATGACACATGTCCATGATCGAAGGACCGTACTATACATAAAATGCTTCAGTAAATGTAAATGAATAAGTGAAATATATGTATTGACTAACAAAGTGAAAAAGCAGTTCTTAGAACTGCTTAAGTTGTAGTAACCTATTAGGCCCGTAAACTACCACGAAGTCTCACAAGAAACACATCAATTACCCTCTCCCGTCAAGTCGTACTTTGCCATTGATAAAAATAATTCGCATTAGGTACACGTGCTTTGTACATTTAAATACAGTTTTACAGCTTTTCTTCCACATTTTTACTAAAAAAAAAAACAATGACTAAACTCAAGGTAAATGCAATGTCAACTTGCAAAATATAGGCACGGTAATATCATATTAATATACCTAAGATTTGATGTGTGATATGTGTAAAATTGTCTTAAGCAAAACAGACCATCAGGATGTAAAATATGTTAATAGTATTGAACAGCATCAGTGAATCCATCTAGGATACATTAAGTTGCAATACTTTATAATTCTTGTAATATAAAAACAGCACTTGTTGCATTTAGCTTGTATAATATCGATATTCATTCATAACAAAGGAAATGTCCTCATAGATATAGCTACGTTTCTAATACAATTAACTCTCATAATTTAAAAAGTAATCCAACACAATCGTATGTTAAGAAATCGCACTAAATTCAATGCAGCATTTAAGTCGCTCATGGGCTAATGATTTACACACGAACTTTCTTCGTAACCAAGATTTACGGTGTCACCCATACAGCTATTTTCGAAGCAGTTCGACTCTCTTCGCGCTTTAATTATAGACTTACAATATGATGAACAATATTTTCGTAGTTTACCTTGAAACTAGAAAAACCGCGATAAATATCTTAAGATGATTTTTTGGAACACTAATTACCTAAACGAATGAAATATGAAATTATTTCTAGAAACTATCAGTACCTACTATAAATGAATCAAATTAGCATAATTCTTGAATACATTTACATACGTACAATAAATAAAGGAATTCCGTCCATTATATGCATTAACTGAGCGCGTTCAAAATTTAAAAGACAAGCTAAACGAACTGTCAGACTTATTGATATGGAAAATTATAATAGTTTTTTAAATAATTTCACAATAAAATAAAGTCAAACGATTGCATCACACAGGTAATTGTTCACGTGGAACTCTACTAACGTACTTCATATGAACCGCCTCATGCACATCGCTTAATCGGTTTAGCTTTAGACGGTTTCTTGCATTCTTACCGCTCGCGCCGCAGCTGTCTGAACAAGAGTAACTACGTAATCACTTTAGTTTCCTTGTTGTTTAACTAGACAACTATATTCTGGTCTATTAATTTCATTTCTTTATTATAGTAGGTACGCAGAACTACAAATATCTATTTTTATATAACATTGTCATCGTATGGCAATATTTTATAATATATTCATATACAAATGCTAGTCTCCATAGCGCGAAGACTTCGGAAAATACGAGATGAAGTTGTAGTATTTAATATTCATTGGCCGCATCGTTCCCGTAGAATAAAAACTTCCCACTAATTCGATATTGAGACATTTCAGTCGTTTTATGTACATTGTTATAGAGTTTTAAGAACGATTTGCGTTTTAGATATTTCAGAGAAGAGTATTAAACACTGGAGATATTGGAAGCCTGAACTTAAAGTGTCAATTTTATATCTTTGATTTCTAAACTTTAATTTTTGATTTCAGGTGAATAATTCCTCCAACGGTTACTAAATTTGATTCTAGAATTACATTACATCAATTAACAAAATCTTAATGAGAATGGCAGTATTTCCTATACTATAAATATAAATATATGTAATGCTCGTTCACAACTGCACAGTGCAATAAACGGTCTGAATTCTATAGAATTGACGAGGATTGGCACGAAACAGCGGCGTAGAAATGTCAGCGCAGAGTGAATGGACTCATCTTTTTGTTTATTTATCTTTGCATACGTCCGCATACAAGTGCCAACGAAGCAAAGAGAGATCAGAAAAGATTTCAAACAATGAAGTTATTAACTGTTGCTATTTGCGGCGAGTCATGTGAGTGTTAACGCAAGCGATATTATATCTAACGCCATTCGTAACGGGTGCATTAAGACATGATTAATATTATGTACACCTATTTATTTCATAGTTATCTCGATAACTAGGCATCGACGTCCATTGAGATCGATTGCGTAACGAAGTTCAATGACGTGACACTTCGCCATCCGCGGGTATCGATACCTAAGTGGATTAGTGCATCGGGCTATCATAGGCCAGAGATGCGATGTGTGTGTGTGCGTGCGCGCAGCGCAAAGGTCGCCTATGCAATCGACTCAGCTCAACTAGACTCGCTAGCTGTCATTCACGCACGACAGAAATAGGTAATGCTTTGTACTCGACTGCGTACGATTAGACTGATGCATTTTTAAACCGCTACGTCTAATATTTCGCAAGGCATTTAAACGACTGGCACGCGAAGTACTCTGTCCCGTAGTCATGCGAGAGTCAGTTCTTTTTATTCTAATTATTCGTCATTTCAAGAAATACTTGCGCCTACGCAGTTGTCACCAAATATTAGAAATACGCGCATACGTGTTCTATCTCATGCTCCAGTTACCTAATAACTTTAAATTGAGAACCCAGTTATCAGAACGGACGGTGGCGGGTTCCAATTACATGAGTTACGATGGCAAAACGTATTTAGAAGCTTCGGCAGTAATAATAGTATTACTTTTAGCATTACGATTTGTATGGAATTATAAAAATACCCTTTAAATATTATTAAACGTCAATGTTTCCGTTCCCGTTATCGAGGGCTGTACGGTGTTAGAGAATGACTATGGCTTCCATAGGCGACACACGTCTTAACACATTACGGCACATAAACATTCTAATAAAATAGTATTCTGCTATTACAGCCACATAGGTCACGTGTCTTTTAATTTTGCGAATTAAATGACTATCCATCGATCCAAAGAATCTTTCAAGATATGTCTTGTCGTAGATGTATATAGCTGTTTTACAAATCTGATTGAAACTATATAATGTTAAGGATAAAATATGATCTAAACAGCTATCATACGTTATAAATAAAAAGAAACGTAAATCTTGTACGCATTTTCGAATCATAGCAATCGAATTGTAGATAAGATAAAGAATTAAGGTGTGGCATAAAAAAGATTCCTTTATTCGCGTGATGTGGTCACTGTAACCCATAGATAGGTTTATTTTCTCAAGTAGAACTGATTTTTTCGACTTTCATCAATCACACTGAGTTGCAGCGTGATAATAAGTTTTACACTACTATTGAACTAATATTAATGCCAAGTTGACTGACGTGTATAGTTAAGATAGCGATTTTTTCCATAAACATGTATTACTGTAAGATATATATAACATTTTATAAAAATAGTTAACATGAATTTAAACTAGAGCTATTCAATATTTTTTTGACTTTTAATTCTTCAAAAACCCCATCGTATGCCTTTTTTTAAATTGCTTATACAGATATGTATATTTGGCACTCGGTGTTTTCTGCCTACCCCGTTAGGGACCTGGCGTGATGTTATGTTATTGTTATTGTTGCTTATATACCTACATGCACATTTTTTCGTTCTACAGATTTTAAAAATTATAGCGTGAATCTAACAAATTTTTCACTCAAAAAAATTGTCCTAACCTTCTCTCTGTTCAAAGCTGCATATTCTCAACAATTTCGTAAACACTTTAATATAGTGCAAACGAATTGCATTATTATTCTGCATATCAATTAACACACATCATTCACAGCTGAAAAGCATTCGCTAATGGTTTTACTGGTTACAAGTTAATTCACGTCACACGCGGATTGAGTAAACGTGTTTATCCCGCTGCGCGCGTGATCTTACCGTGACATCGAGACATATGTATTGGCGGAATGCCAAAAACTTTCCATTAAATCAAGAAACTGTAATAAAATCGAACAGTCGAGCCCACAATAAAACTTGTTCCCGCATAGTTCCTATACAATTTGTATGCCCTAACAGCATACCTAAAAATATCTAGGAATATAGTTTTCTATGTGAAATAGGTACCTACAATGACTAAACCTAATTCATAATTATGTAAGTAACTTATAATGTGAATTGTAAATAACAAATATGTAGTGCTTACACGAGAAGTAAAGGATGATACGTTATGAATGTTTTATTAACGCTACTATATAAACAGTATCTTTAAATCATGTGGATTGATACATTCCAGAGTTTCCATAGAATCTTTCCAAATGTTAAATTGGATTTTACCGACCCGCACGACGCCGCGTATAGTTAGCGTCGCAGTTAGTTGTATACAAAGTCGACTTAAAAAACTGTCATTGATATTTCTTGGCATATTTTGTTTGGGATGGGAATTGCAATGTTCGCTTAACTGACAGTTCTATAAAATTTGGTTTTGATCCACAGATGTAACTATTCTAGTTGAATTTATTTTTCACATTTTGTGACGTTTTGCTTTTCTCTATCTGACTCTGATTACTCTACCAAGGTTATGGACTCTGATCCAGTAAACTCTGGCATGAACTACTGCCCTACTTTGCATA
Source organism: Passova gellias (assembly GCA_018249975.1). Lineage (NCBI taxonomy): Eukaryota > Metazoa > Arthropoda > Insecta > Lepidoptera > Hesperiidae > Passova > Passova gellias. The sequence continues at coordinate 21,564 of DWUN01000157.1, forward strand.
ACAAGTTTAAAGGATGTATAACTGGTTTAATCTTCTATCCTGAACCGCTTAAGGATTTTATTAGTATGAACCAGTTTTAGTCAACTGTTTTCGCTTGTATTTGAGTTTTTATGGTATAATATTATGGATGGGCTACATGTTAAGCTAACGTTAAAGCTGTTAAGACCGGCGCGGTCAGGTCTTGAGTGGGTGACAGTAGAAAGGAAATATTTATGAACACATTTGTTTTTCGGAGACAGGTTATGTAGGTAGTTCTCATTTAACCGACAAATAAAATACGGCAACCACAACAACGCTTACAGGGCGAATGAAAATTTCCGGGAGATACATAGATGGAATAATAATGCATATCTCCAACAAGATGTTTCTGTTATTTCTTACACTACTGATTACTGATTTCTTTGGTGATGAGACACAATGGACTAAGTTCCAGGACTCTTCCAGTTGGTGGGAAAGCCGACGTCCGCCACTAAGAAGTCAATTTCATTCTTAAAATTATTTGACCGCTGTATCCGACGTTTCACTGCTGTGTCTACTATTATTTGGTTTGTTTCATTATATTTGTATTAAAACTACGGTATTAAGGTATTCTTCAAACTTTAAATCAGTCTAAACATGGTAGATTTCATTACACTAAAAACCACACGCCCTTAAAGATAAAAAATTATCTTTATACTTATTTAGTTGCACCAACTTTGTAAGTTGGGAGATAACTTATCTAAGTAGATAAGAAAAGTTTTCTTCTATTTTATTACGAAGCGTTTCGTCACACAAACCAAAATATTCTCAGTGAACTGATTTACTGTGTAGCTCGGTCCGCTTGTACGAATCAATAATTCAAATAAAAAAATTATAAAAACTATATTCATCACTCCTTTCACGATTCCGCTGCCACACATGGATCTACTATCAGAATTAGAGGATATCTATATGTAATAACACTATATAGCTCTTGCTTAATAAAGAAAAAGAAGACAATATGAAAAGAAAAGAAAAAAAAAAAAGTTAGAAAAAGGAAACAATAAAAATAATTGTTATACATACGAGTATACTGGTAGCTATATAAGGGTGAAGATGACAATTTAAGGTCAATTACAATGATCTACAGAATGGATACTCTTATGCTAAGTAATTGAACTTAAATGACTTTCATAAGTGGTCACATTTTTTTTTGTGCCGTACACAAAAATATCTGATCAAAAACCACACAGTTTATATTAACTGTTTATAGTGTTGATGACAACGAGTCGCTTGATTACCGAGATAATTACTTTCGCCTGCATCGTACTCAATGAATTTTTAATTAATATTGAATGATACAGGAACGAGGCTTGCAGCGGCTAGCACGTTAGTGGAAATATGTAAAATACATCCTTAGTTGCAAATTACTTTAACAACATTTGGTGGTATAAAATGTATGTACTTCATGAAGTAATATATACATCTGCTTGTTTGTAAAGTCAACGTAAAAAGTAAACATCAATGCAATTTTAAGTTTCGTACTGGTCTTAATTGTTTTAGTTTTGTACACAACTGTAGCTCTTCACAAGCTGCAAATATATAGTCAGTTTAATCACACAGACGACAACGATGCCCAGCCGATGCATTGCAATTTCCTACTTTCTCGTTTTGAGTAATGGGTAATAAGCAGTGATAGCTTAGTGGTTTAAATTTCGATTTATTTAGGGGGCCTGGGTTAAAATCCTGGTAAACACCTCTGATTTTACGAGTTACGATTAAAATTCTCATGAAGAGAGGAGACCACTATCCAGCAGTGCAAACAATGAAAATATTGAAAGAAAAAAGTAATAATTTGTATAAATGTTAAATCGATAAGGTTTTACAATTCAACTTATGATAAGCGTGGCCACGATGATATAAAGTACACCTCTGTTTGATAAATATTCCTCTGAAAGCGTCTTCCAACAAAAAAATCTAAATGTAAATATGATCAGAGCAATACCGAATAGCTTGATTCTCTATCAAGGTCATAGAATGATAGAGCCGAGAGTCATAAATAAAAGGAGGGGCGTCCAGATGTGTTCTCAAAAATGTTACGTTAAGACAGAGAATTATTTTCGGATGTGAAACAAATGAAAATTGGGACACATTTTTATTTCTATAATCCAACAATGTGGATCGAGGTTCGTGTACTGAGCGGCATTACAACATGGCAGTAAAATATTGCAGAACAAACCTAGTACTAAGTATTTCGTAGAAAGCGCTCGGCGCGGACGCTCACGATCAGCATCTTTATCCCCGACATCAAAGAGTAAGATATTGTTTAGCATTCCTGAATGAAAACTGAGACAGGCTAACACTTCAACAGAGAAAACAATGCATGGCAATGGCATCTGTGAAACAATTCATCATTTTCATTTCGATTAATAACGCGGCTATGTGAGATGTGAGAATATCCGCAAACTTTCGAGTGGAAATTGTTTTTCACGTGTGAATATACACATTTCATTTAGTACATTTCAGTAGTTACTTCCAATTACTTAATGAAATAGATGCAAAGTAAACTCGATTTATACATGTTTAATTTTATTACAAATAGAACTGAGCTTCGATAAGTAAATAAAAATTGCGTTACATATGATCGTCTAAAAAATTGTTGTCTAAATTACTTGCGCGTGCAACAATTCTGGAACTCTACATAAAATAAAATTTCATTAATATTATACAAATGTGTATTTATAGCTGTCTTCGTCGGTATATAAATGCGTAGGATAATTCTGAACCTAATGCTAATAAGTCTGTGTACCGTAGTGTATGTATATTGCATTAAAAATTATAGTTGTATAATCTCTGTAATTGAAATTATATCATGAAATTATATTAATTGTATTATTTATTTCGATAAACAGAAATAAGACGATGTATGTACTAAATAACGGTTAAGTAAACAGATAAATTTTGTTAGTGTCGTTAGTGTGTGTACATTAATGTCACGTTATTGTACATTTTTTTTAATACATTGAAATTTCAGCTCTGTTTCACTTATTTCCCACTGACTTTTTTTTAATGAAGTAGGTACTTTTTGAAATTTTAAATACAAGTTTTGAAATTACTTGAGCAACAGGATAATCAAGGATGTAATTATGTACTATTTGAGATATAAAAGACAAAAAGTGCTCCATTTAAAGCCTCATGTGTAGTTATTGTTTGATTAAATCTTTGAAGATCATCGTACATCTTTAAAGATTTTAAAGATGTACTTATTAATTAGTCAGGGCATTAAAAAGAAGTATTTCAGTGGTATAAAAATCGTGCTCCATAAATCCAATATTACCTAAGATTTCAATCATTTTACGTTTAATGTTCAAAAGTTCATGATCTCGAGAACCACACAACGCGACATACTTAATAATAATTGAATTATTCAAAAACGTTCTTTTGTTTCTACACAAATAAAGGTAGACAAAGATATGACTAATATTTTTTGTCGTGTTGGCGTAATACATATTTCGTTCGGTAGAATTTTAATTTCTAGGCTAAATTATGAAGGAACAAAATCGAAGGAAGGTATAAAAATGAAACTATATAAAATTAAAAATAGTAGAAGCAAAACAGTCACGCCGCAAAATGTCAAAGAAATTAGTTTGTTTGTCAAAGAAAAATAACAAATTTGTTTTTTTATGTATACCTACATGATTATCATAGTAGAGCCGACGCTTTAAAACGTGTTATTTTTAATGCAAATGAATCTCAAGGCTACGTCTCATATGTGCCTATAAACAATCTGACAGATATCCAGAAATAAATACATCGGTTGTCCTAATCAAACCTATTAAAATACTTCATTGTGTCTTACTTGTAAAATAAAAACTAAATGATACTACAGCTAAGTAGATTTTTAGAGTTATGCCGAAAATCAGTTTCCGAATTTTAAAATAAGTTGCATATAAAATAGCTGCAGGGGATATATGAAAATGTATGGTATCAAGACTTCATAATAATTAGTTACTATTCCGTAATATAAGGAAAAAATTGTTTTAATTAATATCTATCAACCGAGACAGAATTCTCTAATTAATAAATTAATGAACGTCATTTATTTGACTAATATGACTTGCAAAAGCAAAAAAAAACAATCCGTTATAGTAAATACTATTTGGTAATAGGCATGAGAAAATTGTGAAATTCATTAGGTATTTTCCTAAACAATTGCCCACAAATATCTGAAACAACTATTCCTTCCCACGTATTACGAAACACTAGGTAATATTACTAACGAAAGTAATCATACGCAAAATATCCGCATTTACGTATACACGAATGTGTCACATCTGAAAAGATAATCTAATACTACAATCATAATTTGAATGACGCTAGTGAATATGCAAATAATAAAGATCAATCTCGTCATGGTTGTAAAGATATGGGCCTCCTTTTAACTGTTGTCAGTGTCAATGAGTGTGCCGATAACAATTAAATATATCAAAATGAATAACTTTGCCACATCTCTATTTAGAGTTTCAAAGAGTCGATAGCGAGCAGTGACTCTTAGCTAAATAACTAAGAACTATAAATAAAACGTCATGGTACCGTAAAAGTAAAAAAATATCTTAGGTTCAAGCTCTCGCTTCACACCGGCGTCAATTAGCATGTCGTTTGAAGATGCACTGCTCTCTTGAGTTGTGCATTTCTTAAGGCAATAAAGATGCAGGACGTGGAAACAAAAGTCAACTTTATGGCCAAAAAATTAAGGTATGTTATGAACGCCACCGGTATAACTTGTGACCGTTTATGGGAAGGCTTTGACAAGTCGGTAACACGAAGTCGTGTGCGTGACACATGAGTAATGACAACAACGCTGTGGCGTATGTCGTCTAAACTGAATGTTCCCAGATGTGCCGAGTTATGCAAGCCATACAGAAATATTCCTAGTTGACAATGCAAACTAGGATTCCCGTCTGGTATTCAAATTCTAGGGATCACGACAAACTAGACTATAGTAATACCAAACATAACAATTCACCGATTTATTTTAATTATTCGTGGAATGTTAAAGCCAATTTGATATCAAAGTAACGTTGAACTTAATAATTTACTCGTGTAAATCAAATGCCTTATAACATTTACAAAAATACTGCAATAAGTACAGTTAAATAGAAATTTAAACTATATTTTTTGTTTAAACCATCAAATTTTAGAATAAATTGTACGCATTTCGAATGCCTTTACTTGGATTCAGTCTAAAAAATAGCTTATTTAACGATTTTTGTGATCGATCGAATTAAGCCCATTTCTGAAATTAAATTTAAAGACAGAACACCGTTGAATTATGTAGGATTTTTCTGTTTTTAAATAGATGTCAGCACGTTCTCCCTTATTTATTTGTGGCCAACCAAAATAACTAGGGAAACGAAACGTGTATCCGGTCCTTATAGCTAGTTCCAGAACTACTCCGCGTCTACGCTTTGTAGAGAAAAGTATTCCCAGATTTGCGGTAATGCGGTTGACTCCTCACTCGCTACGTTCTCTTTTCTTTTTGACCGCTTACTCTACCTTTTACTGATGAGGGATGCAGAAACTATTTCGCTACAACGAAAATTTGGTTTCGGCTCTTCAAAAAGATTAATCAAAGCACAAATTCTAGAAAGTTTCGTTTAATCGTCTTACATAAAGGCTTTTCTTTACGGCATACAGACAAAAATATTAATTTTAAATACGTACTTTCATTTAACACAAATTTATAAGGGTGAGATATAAGGTCCATAACAATAATGAAACCTTGTGAACAGTTTACCTCCTTTGTATTAATTTACATTCATTGTTAATGGAACCATATGATACCTACTTAGGTATTTCGCCATAATTTCGTAAATTTTATGATCATTTGAAGTTATTTTACTTATATACTGAATCATTTCATTAATTGAAATAAAATATAATATAACCACACAATCACAATTATATATTATATTTAGACACCAGTAAAATGATATAATGCTTTTTGTAAACAATTCTTGTGAAATGACAAATTACAGGACGCCTAGAAATTAATTTTGAATATTCAACGAGTGTTAATATTTATTTATGAAGTTTTAATATATTCTTTCTTTTGAGTAAACGAAAGTGACAGTAATAATATTTACCACACAATTGTATTATTGTAAAAGGTTGATTGTAGGTGAAATTCTTTTTCATGTTTCTATTTCGGCACCGCCAGTACGTTCATCACGGGAACTTCGGAGAGAATTAAATAACGACAATCCGTTCGTTCCGCACCAGTCACTCATTGCATTATTCAACGTATGCAAAATCCTTGGATTAATAATAGATGAAGTCAAAGATAAATTCCTTGCAAGAGACGAAGGAATTGAGTTGTGACTCTTTCAAACGTTTGAAATTGGGTTAGCTACTGTCTCAAGAGGATATGTAATCGTAAATTAAATATATGCGTATACAGAATTGGCAATATAATAATCATTAAATTATATTCTCATTTAATCAACGACTAATTTAATACAAATCTAACTTGATTAGGATTTCAAACCGTTTAGGGTTTAAAAATGTAAATATTTTTATATTGAAGTCCTGTCAATTGACTAATAAACGACAACAGATTGGTAATCAGAAGCCAGAACTCCAGCTGAAATGCAAAGCTATGACCGCCGACAAGTCTCAGAATGAAAGATATCGAATTAGCACAACACTTTATGAGTAAGTTTCCCCATTTTCATTACGTGTCGTAGGTACAAATGCAACCGAGGCGTACAACTTCATGATAATAACCGTAACGAGTCGTGTCCATCCCGTTTCCATTCGTATTGTGTCGGCTCTAGCCAACCACACAATGACCTCAGCAGGGTATTCGTAAGAAAATTCATTTCCAATCATCAATAGCAATTCTTAAAGCCATTATTTAAAGCTTTACTCAAATTCTAGATCAAATGTTTACTGTAGTGACTTATGAAATACTGAAAACTGCAATATCCGATCTCTCTACAACTGTGGATTAAAAACTATATAAAAGTAATTTAACCTCTTTAAGATTTGAAGTAATTGAACCAGCATTGGAAGGACTGTGTGCTGAGTGCGAGTTCGACAAATATATTCACGGTGAGAAGCGAGCGTGAGTTGCTATGATATTGACTTATCGAATGTCAAATTTTGTATTTCGTACACTTTGAGCTCTCGAAACAACCAATCACGTGCGATTATGT
>DWUN01000158.1:0-28702 GCA_018249975.1 Passova gellias
AGAGTCTCCGAAACCGGCGTGTATGTATGAAGAGAGTGATGAATGTAGACGAAGCGCGTCAGGTTTGCAAGGACAGAGATATTTGACTCTCGGTGCTTTCTGCCTGCCTCGCTAGGGACCTGGCGTGATGTTATGTTATTGTTGTAATTGTTTTAGAACATTTAGATTGTATATACGGTAACCAATTGATTTTATTGAATGTAATATGCCTAAGTGCTACTTAAACTTTTTGTAACCATTCTTTTCAAATGAAGAATGACAATGAATATCTTAACAATGAAGAATAATTAAATAAAAGCTTCTACTAAAGCAATAGAGTCGAATGATTATAACATTACAATATATTCTTATTTACTCGGCTGTTGATATTGCATTTTAGAGACAGAACCCTAGGCATATTTTTAATTTTGCAACCGTTGCTCTGGTTGAAATCTTTATGACAGCCAGAATTAGCTTTGTTTACACAATTTATGCAATTTTTTTACATTCATTACTAATGATCTTGTTACACGTGGACATATCGAAATTATTTTCTGAATTTTATCCCCACCTATCCTAACTTATCCTATCTAGCTTAATTTTCTATGAATGTATTCTTTTGTATGTACCCAACACTACCTTTTGACGTTATTTTTTTTGTACCTAATGGTTTGCTTAGCAATAACATAGACTATTCTCTACATAGAACGTATAATGTAACAACGTGTTGCGTTTTCGGCAAACAACCATCATTATTTGGCTTGAATTTTCCCATCATTGCGTCATAGCTGTACAATACGTGTTTCCATCGCAATTAATACACTACTGTGCTTAATTAATTGGATTTTTAAATTGCATTGTATCATTAACGAATATTGAGATAAGTTTATAGTAACGTAGACTTCGATTAAATATGAAAGTGTCTAATTAACTATATTATAATATTTATGTTATTTTTTTCTGATTTTAACGGTACTGTAAACAGGCACTGGAAAGTTCTGTCCTAATAATCACAATATTCGGTAACCTTAACTATAGATCGACTGTTGCAGTTAACATCAGCTGCCTTACACGACGTGGGTACCTTCGCTTATGACACAAAAAAGTCATTTATATTCGATCTGTCTGATTCAATAAACTAGATAGAAGAATGAAATAAATAATTATATCCCTCATTCACATTTATTCATTTCCTCTTTCTCCCCCCCTCTCTCCATGCGGCTAAGCGGACAGTCAAATCATAACTTCTCGTTAGTTTCACATCCCTTCTTTGTTATCTTCGAACTCTGCGGAGCTTTTACGTTTGCAACGGGCGCCCATAAATAAGGTCCATATAATAACTAGCACGAAACTATTAATCCGTGATTCGCCACACAATAGGCACAAAGAGTTGTGCCGCGTAGTTTGCTATTTCACGAAACTGGAGCGCGGCAAATGGTGCGTGAACCGCAGCCCTATCGGCCGCTAAACGATGACGTATGAAATTTTTTCACCGTCATTCGCCCGTATTTGACCGAAAAGATTCGAGTCGCGACAGGCTTCGACGGTGCCCCGAGTGCTGACACACCGTAAATATTATAATGGGGAAATGAAAGATTGCGTGCGTCTATATGAGTGTTGATTATGGAATTAGATGCCTATTTATTTATTGAGCCAAACCTTTACTGTTACCGGTTATCCTCAGATTACATACATGCTTGCTTCACTTTGTTCACCTATGATATTGCTATCAATAACACTGACACAAGCCTTTGAAAGGCCCTTCGTACCGACATTGAATTAATCCTCATATCAATAAAGTAACAAACTCATAATTCATCTTAAATATGTAATTCAGAACAAAATTATCTTTTACATCATTTAATTGAATCTTACCATTTCCTAAAATTTACGATTACTAAGATTGAAGCATTCAAACACAATTTAGAAGATTTCTCAACTTAACACAATTGTACATAGTAAGAACCTTAAATTTACCTGTTTACCTTTACCGCACAGAAGACATGAAAGATAGGTTATTACTGCGAAGCTAATATGAAGCCTAGCCTAAGGCGTCATTGAAACATCATCACATGCCTTCGACGGATCCATCTATCAGAAGTTGTCACGCCTTAAACGAACAGAGCTACTCCTGCGAAGCTGGCGCGGGTCGCTAGTGCTTTAAAAAATATATCATTGCATGTGCAATTGTATACAAAAGAGTAAACAAGTTTCACAATAAAAAATAGATTTATGACACTTCCTCTGTTACGCAATAGCGTTTGTTAACAAACTGTCCTACGAAATAAGCTGCTGATTAAACCTTGTACAAATGTAACTAAATATTGAACACTCCATTTATCCGGCACATCGCAGCTCGCACGTCATTACCGAGCGGCTTGCTAATTGCGAATTTGATTACTGTCACTAATTATCGTTGCGCTAATAATGTGCTCATCAGAATTATTTCGTACTGATTTTCTGGGGCTTCTTTTTAATTATTAATCAAATAATTCATTATAATTTTGTAAGAATTATAATTATCAGTAGTCGTTAAAATTTTTAAATTATTTCATATATCACAGTAATTGGTTACATATACGTATGCACTTCAACACAACCTACAATTATCCCGACTAACGATAATTTTGTTTTAGCTGGAATTTCGAAAACTTTTACGTTCGAATAGTTCTGTGGCGTGGATACTGATCAAACTCTGTTGACTACTTTGTGAAAGGCAAATAAGTAAAGTAGACGATTCGCTTCGCGGTCACCGACGTCTGCCGACTTGCATGCCAGAATATCATTTCAGAATAGAATTTCATTTAATCTCAGATAATCCCCTCAATGTTGCTAAAAATACTCCACTTGATTAACCATAACATGAATGTAATTAATATTACTCACATACTCGTATTCCTAAAGAGTGAAATAGTCACCTGTAGTGTACTAGTGCATCTGAGAACCGCATCATTCATACCGAAGTGCAGTGATAACACTAATTGTAACGTCGAAAAGACAGGACACCCTGTTAAACACGAATGTGAGCGTCCACGTGACTCGCGCCAGTCAGCATTTCTATTGTAGCGCATATCGATCTAGCGAGACTTAACCGCAAAACGTATTTGTCGGCAAACTCTCTGGAACCATTCAATGTGGGATTTAATTTCCATAGTTACTAAGGAATATTATGATTTCTTTTTAATTGCATTTTATGACTTATTCATCTATTATTCATATATTATTCAGAATAAAATTAGTTAACTTCATTAACAAATTTCTAGCCACCATATTATGTTTTTTTATTAAATTTACTAATTTTGATAATTTCACAGTTAAAAAACTGAACAAATTGCAAATTGACTCCTTAAAAAGCAGAAGGCAAAAAATATTCCCTACCTTTTGATACCCAAGGGAGCATAAAATAGTATCTATCTGGCCACAGTAGATTAATTCCTTACCGTCCTATATGTAAATAGTTATAATCTGTGCGAGGGTCTCGAGCCATTACAGAGGTATGCTTTCAGGAGCCTTCTTATCAGGTTCCTCTCCCGCCTTTATCCCATTTACTAGAACCCCATGTCGGCTAATAACTCATTGATCCCTTTCAAGATGACAGCCTTCTTCGTACTTCCTTAAGCTTGTTTTTATGAAATTGCCGTGAATTCGGGTACAGTACATCTATCCTGGATGATTTTTGATAATTTTCTTCCGTGTTTTAAATTCGATTCAAGTTTAGGTTAAATTCTGTTATTACTTTTTCGTCGTCACAGGAAATTTGTATTTATAACACGGTCTGTTAATTGCTAATTCACTTACATGTTCTTTTAAAATTTATGCCTTATGTTCCTTACAAAATCAACCTATTTAAATCACTATAGCATACATACAAAGTGTTTCGTACCAGATGCTAGGTTTGACAAATATATGTATAGTGTAATATTTACCAATGGTATGGTAGGTTGCGAAAGATCGTAAATCAATTCCTTCCAGAAGAGCATTTCTTTTGATATCGTAGTTTTATTAATAGATCCGATATCATTAATCTCTTTCGCTCGTTTAGCTCCAGAAGCGATGTTAAACCACTTTTTATAATTAAAGAGTCCTCGAGGCAATTATTTCTAACAATGACTCTTCTTCGCGTCTCAAAAATCTTTGAAGTAGGGTTAAATACTGGATTTTATTTTAAAAGGTATATGCACGAGCTACGCGTGATGATATTTAAGAAACTTTCGCAACGGTGATTGAGACAGTATAAAATTGTAGAAAATTCAATAACACTAAACGATGCATTTCTTTAATGGCCTTAAGGGTCTTACCGATAAATCCGAAGGGAATAGGGAGATTAAAAAAATGTGCCCGTTAATATAACATTTTGGTCTTTGTTCGTAGAATATAAATTTGAATCAATTACGAGCACATAAATTGAGCTTTACGGTTTATGAAAATATACACAGCATCTAATTTGTATTCCGAAATGGTTCTAAGCATGCCCGAGGAGAAATCCACAGGACTTAAAATTCATGGGCTGGCAACCGGTACAAAGTTATACTTTCTATAAGTAGCGTGGGCATCAGTCATCCGGGCAGGTCCCGAGGGACGCAAGTTATTAAGGAAGGAGGGCTCCTCATAAATACGGCTTAGAAAATTAAAGCCTGTCCGAAACTACGGCCATTGTGCGATGGTAATATCGGGATATAATATCCCTCCCATTATTACGGGGAGGAGGTTCTCATTTAGACGGTGCACTAGAAAAATGATGCGATCAAGAAGTCGTTGTGTCTTTATCCCGTAGAAGCTTATGAAATTTTCTTTACTCGAGTTTATAAATGAAGCTGGATGAACTTAATAAAGTTTAAAAAAGATAAATTAAGATTGATAATTAAAGTCATCTCTCTTAAGGCTGTTATATAGGGATGACCAAACAATGGTCCAACATTAATTCATCCTCAAATTTTGAGTCCAAATATTTATGCTAGTTTGTACAAACGAGTCTACAGGTAATAAATTTAAACAACTGAAAATACTTGGGAACGAAGCTGCTAGTTACAAATTGCCTGCAGTCAAGCGCTCTGCATAAAGGCCAAATTGCAATTTCCATGAGCGCTAAGGTATTCTAATAAGCCTCAAAATATTGGCGGTTGTAATTTGTTAACCTACAGGAATTATAAATTAAAGTAGGTTAATTAAAAAAAGTTTGTGCTAAAACCAAAAGCCATACTAACCGAAAATAATATACCTAGTTGTAGAAACACTGAGTAAGTACTTGTTAGTAGCAAATATTTATAGGAATGATGAAAGCTATATTTAAATAAAATTTAAATGGAGTTTGAGAAATTCTTCGTAATAAATCTAACAGTCAAAAACAATAATTCAATGAAATCAAATAAAGAATATACACAGATGGCCCATAATTTCAAAATATCTCCTATGGCTAACCGATGTATCACTCCTATGTATAGGCTACAGATCTTGTATTCTAATAGTCTCAATGTTTGAGCATTAAGAATACTGAAATCAACAGCTGTAGCGTAAACCTTTTTAGATGAATTAAAAAGTATTCTTATTTATGAAGCACTGTCAATCAAAGTTTTGATTTTCATTATAAAACATTAGACGGAATTTTATTACTTGCAGAAACAACGTTAATGACTTATTTATTGTACTTTAAATATATAATCACTTTGATATCTCATTGAAATTAAGGATTTCATGCGACTCTGTGGAAAGGGAGTTCAATTCAGAACAACTTTAAACGTGAAACACGGAACATCGCGCGCTCCGTAGTTCAAGGCATATAATGTACGTGCGGAGAGCAAACGAGAGACACGGCCCGCATCATTTGTCAATCTCCAGTAATTCGTCCGTTTCCCTCTGACATCAGCTATAATAGGGTTGCCCCTCTATTTGTCCGTGTATGTGAGGCATGTTCAAATTAACAGCGGGTTTGTTCCGCTGATGAATTTATAGTCGAACTTCGCTGCAATAGATGGATGGTAATAGTTTATCGCAGAGCAGTACGGCTGACGTGGAACGCGGTACGACCTTCCGTCAGAATCGTTACCTTTTAAAACGGTATCGAATTACAACTTAATTTGTTTTGATCTTCGTTTTGTGTTCCCTATAGGCGATCGTTGCTTTGATATTGTGTATTCTATTAATTGGCAATCAAAGCTTCGGGCGAAACAATTAGCCTGGTTTAAATGTATCTGTTAAATGATATGATCTGTTTTTGTATTACAAATTTATATAAATTGATTTTCGAAATATTTAAGCAATCACTCGATACGGTCAACAATGTTATTATTATTAATTTTTTGATTCAATGTTTTAGTTGTTTTTTTACGCAAGTAGGAGAGGGTTCTAGGAAAATATGTATTAATTCACAAGGCATTTCCAGAACGTTCTCACTAGAGTTTTAATACCGTAAGCAATTTCAATGTAGCATTTCATCGGAACGGGAATTCAAACGCAGTTATCGCTATAGAACTATGAAATTGTATGGTAGCTGGACGATTACGACTGGTCATTTGTGTCAGCTCCACGTCGTTATATATGACATAATGAGGATGGGGAGGAACCGGAGGGGAGTGTGCGGCCATTGTTATTTTTCATACAAGCTACGCGATGTGTGGAAATGTGTGATAGATATGTAATGACGAAATCTATTACTATCGCATATCCATCGGGTCTTCGGATGCTCAATGGGAATTTGTATTTGTGGCTCCAAATTAGAAAGCCTCGCTTCTTCGAGGTAGTATTGAATTGTGATTGATGTCAGATAGTGTTTTATTAATTTTTGGACCTGTTTGTAAATGTGGAGTAATGAAATTCTGGATTATTTCAACTTTATTGAAACATGAGTCAATATATAATGCATGTTTGCCGCGTTACTTACTACACGGGAATGTTGAAACGGCAAAAAGAACAAAACCAATAAAACGAATGGAAATATACAATTATTTTTATTGACAAATAAAAGCGCAATAAAATAATCAATATCTGGATCGTAAAACACTAATAAGCTATCGGGAATACAATAACTATTAAACTCCGGATGGATATAAAAGCTACTCGAACGGGGTCGCTACGAGTTTTAGTTGAATCTACGGGTCGGGGTGGAGGTGGAGGGGGGAGACACGACATGAGCATTCTTAATATTGACATAACAAAAATGCGTATTGTTCATCGTTTGTCAAAGGCATCATTAACAAGGCAACAGATTCGACAGGTATGGGTGGGACCCGTAAAGTTTAAGTATAACGATCTGTCTAATTCCAATTTTCATAGATGAGAATTATGAAACATGATTATCGACGAAATTGATCCTGTTTCAGTAGCCGTAGAAGTTATATGATTTACCGTCGAATCGCGACACTAGAGCAGAGAAAAAATCTCGTAATATTACCCTGAACGCAATAAAATTTTCCAACATGTCTTTTCTAGGCAGATATGGCGCAAAATGGAGAAATATATTGCCCTCGCTTTACTCGTACAAAACGCACTAAATTTTCTGTTCTATACACGGACTTCATACATTGCTATCGTTCCTCGGTGCAGAACGCTATTTTGAAACTTATGTCCTCGAACATAATGGCTGATGTAGCTTGCGTGTCATTCTTTTATGTTGTACCCTTGCAATTGTTTTAACTATGTCAATATTTGACGAATTACACCGCGTATGTTATAGTATTTTGATATAATGAGAGTGTAGTTCTCGATCACTACGCTAAGAAGAACAGTTTGACATTACAGATGGCATTCAAAATTCTAATTGTCATATACCCAAACCGGATGCGGATGAAACTTATTATTAACTTCCTATATAATTTTAATAAAGGCTTCTTATGATTTTTAATTTACGTAATTGATGGTATCGCGGCGTACTCGTATATTACTTCGACATCTCGTAGCTACAGTAAATATATTTCACTGAATGTAATAATACTCTGTTATATGAGTTTAATATCTAATGGACTAGTAATATTACGAAATTTCGTAGCAATAAATGGAATCCAATTACTAATTTGGTCGATTGTAACATTCCATAATTTGAGCAAATCGCCCATGCGACCCCACATCTCGCTAATAATTGTACAAGATGTGAATCAATTTGTCGGATTGCGCCCGAATGTGGGCAATAAACGGACCTCGTAAAGGTCTCTACGACTCCTATTCCGGATTAGAGAAGCGCTTAAGGCTCATGTATTAATTTTATTGATAGAGTTCGATCGGAAGACTTAGAGAATGAAAAATAAACTAAAATTAGCACAACGCCTTAATGTCGTGTTTCATATTGATGAAGGTAAATTTAAAATAAAACAAGCGCTTAAATATTCCTAATATCATATACGTCTGTGAATTTGCTTCACACTACAATTGTTGTCTCCGCGAGTAGTAAGGTATAAGCATTTTTTACAGACCGAGAAACCATTAATACCAAATCGAAAAGTCATATATTTGCAGTAGCCAGTGTTTTAGTTTTAATCTAGACATCTAATGTTTTCAATGTACGTAGGAAGATTTGAAATAATGATGATTTTAAAAAAGAATCTTAGGTAGATAACCTCTTTAGGATTTGGAGAACGACGTAATAGAACGGTTAGGTATTACACGCAATGAGGATAGAGGACGATTACAGCAATACCCATATGAATTGGGTAGATCGAGTTTGATTGGAACTCTCGCAGTGGTTTAAGACGTCTTTTGTATCCGACAAGCTCTTGTCGGTTAGAGTTCACCATTTGTGCACGCTTAATAGTAATTGGAATCGTACGAATAGTTCCGAGTAATATCAAAAATTTTTCCGATTGTAAATTAATGAGGGTTTATAAGGTAAAATCGGGCAGGATGTATTGTACAATTAATAGAGTAGCGTACTTGAACCCGTATTTGAAACGACTAAATATGTACGAATGGGATGCGCGAAAATATTGAAAACTATTTTTGTCGTGTCCTTAAATTGGCATTTGTAAGTATCCGGAACAGTTCACCGCTAGCGCAGAACCTTTCCGGGGGTAACGGGCTGCGATTCCTCCGGGAGCCGAACCCGGTATCCGGTGAACGAGAAACTTAGTTCAGCAGAAAATCACCGGCAAATCTTTAATGGACCCAAATATTGGTAATAGTTTTTTGATGCACGCATTCTCCGAGTTTTTAAAACCATTTATTGTTAAGTTTTTGTAGTCTTTATATTATCATTTTGTGTAATTCCATAACATTCAACATAAAACAATATTTACACATTAAATACAGTCAATGTATCTACGAGTGCATACAATAGAAGCGTTTTTGTTGAAATCGTTGACAGTTGCGTTGTTTTATCTAAATGCAAAGTGAGATACCGCGTGTCTCGAGGATCTTCAGGCTGGAATATAATGATAACTCAAAATAATTCTTCCACTTAAAGCATTTACTATTTCTAATCGTCATATACAAAATCATCGACTACTTCTATAAAATAATTGTAACGTATTTTCTAGGGAAACGACGCTCAATAGCGCTAATATACCAAATATGTTCGCTATCGTGCTACGGGATAGATGTCCTGAATGGAGCCACTAATCCCTGAATTTCGCTAGTTAATAACAGTTAGAGGTATTTGACGCCGAACTGAGCTACACTTAATGGATTAAATTCAACGTTCGAATGATCGATCGTTTAGAGACTGATAAAACTTTTGCATGTTCGCTCGTTAAGAGTACTCCGTACAGGGCGGTAGCTAAAAGATTTTGCGCTCAAACAACGTAGACTAGATTCACCATTATCTACAAAATAATCTCTAAGTTACAATTTAGTACCAAGCATAACCGATTGCACGGTTTCCGAATTACTAATTGAAATGTTATCCTCGAGTCTCCAAACAGAAAGTAAAACGTGCATTGTCAACTTTTTCAATCGCGTAGACGTATTTAAATTGCATTTTGTTCAATGGTTGTTATATTAGTTTTTACGTTTAATTTTAAACGGTTTTAGACCCAAGCTTATTGTAACCGTATTGTTATTTAACATTTTCTTGCGCACGTCCTTAATAAATAATATAAACTTGTGCCTGGAGACCAAAGAAACGTGTTCATTTAGTTCGTAAGAATTTTAAAGCACGCCGCCTCGTGACTTCCTTAAATTTATATTTTAAAGATTTTCCGTTCGCTGAATGTAAAAGGGTCACGTAGTGCTCCGCACCTTGCTTTAGTAGGTCAGTGGAAATCCACTCGAGAGCCTTCGTCTCCAAGTTCGGCTAACTTAGTTTGGCGTCAGCTCCTCGATTCAACCTGAAATTTTACAACCGCGCTGAAAAGCGATTTTAATTTAAAGAGGAGAAGCTCTACAGCTTAGAACTTATCGTCTCCATTCGCCTCGGCTTTCGACAAGCTGGACAACTCCAGCCGTTAAGTATGAACATTACAATACTATAACTACTAGACCGTAGCTCCGATAGGTAATTTGTTCCGGCGCTGTGCTGTACAATAATTACTCGTGTAATGCAAATGGCGTTTGACTCCTCCGGGATAGAGGACGCGAGAAGTAATAGGCTTATAACTAGGATCTATTGAAACCATTAGCTGTATCATATATTATGTTGTTGTAAAGAGCATTTTTGTATTTTGCCTATATTAAAATGTATCGACAATACTATTTAATTATGATAATATAAGTTATATGATAGTAAGTACAGGCCTTTATACGTATATTTAAAATTGATATCTGAAATGTATGTAAAAAACTTCAATTTCCACCTTTCTCTGGAGACGGGGTACGGGAGAAACCTTCATAAGGTACCGCGGTCCATTGGAAGTGACACCGGGTTATTAGAATTTTTACGCACTAAAACCCCCTAAACGGGCTGCCTCCGCATTTCTCGTACTCATAATGACTGTCACAGTTCCAACTCTAGCCGCCCGCAACCCCCGGAGTCTCCTTTTAGACGCCTCTTAGGACATGCAGAATATATCGTAGTTGTAATCAGCTCCCGATATACTGCACAACTACTGGCTTATACCTGCGAGCTCTTTTGCGTTGTCCCGGCGAAATAGCTGACATTTATAGCTCTCGGTGGGTTATGTGAAGTATATTAGTATTCACAAGTTCCGGTTGGAAGTTTAAGAACGAAGGAAAAGTAAAGAAAGAAGTAGTAAAGTACCTGACGAGGAGTAAGAAAGAGCTTATTATGGAATATTGACATGGTTTTTTTAACCATTTAATATTAATTTAAATCTTGGAACAGTTTCCTACAAGAACATTTGAACACGAATTAGGCAAAGCAAACTTTGGTAACCAGGAAATCGATAAACATAATGAAAATGTCTAAATGCATATATGTACTTCCGAATACTTCTAAATACATAGACCGACTGCGTCTATATTGTTCATGCCTTAACAATAGAGTAAATATGGCTTGTTATTTCTGTCGTGCCGAGATAAATAACACGGTGGATATAATAGGGTTCTCTTACATATACTTTCACGGCCTCTGTCTTGTGAACGCCGTATTCCCAAGCGATTGAATATTGTTTCTGGTCTAGAAGAAACATTAACAAACAAAGAAGCTACGATCTGAGTACGCTATGAAGTCTGTGTTGGTATTTATTTCATCATTTCGTACGACAATACTATATTATACTATATTTGTATACGTATCGATTTTTCTTGTTGAAATCTAATTTATTCTCATAACTATTATACCACCAAGTGAGGTAGTTAGTCAGAGAGCACTAATGGCAATTATCTCTATTATTACAGACCTGACCTGCTTCTTCTACATTGATCATTCTCTGAAGCATGTTTCGCTGACTGCGAAGACTTGCAAAATTGATTGATTGACATTTCGAATATTCACATGAAAATGTCTTTAATCCTAATGAGGATAGGTATAATTGAGGATTTAGATTGAAAATAGTGGTCCAGTAGATATGGATTTAAAATATTTTTCGTAGTATATTTTGTGGTCGATAAATATAAAGTGTATGTAGTTTATCTAGTTTGGTCTAAGGTAGCAGTTAAGTAAAGCTATGTTGACTTCGGGTAATAAATTCCAATCTCCATGCGCATTCGAATTCGCTGAAATCTTCGTTGTATAAATATTGTATGAAAGCCGGAGGTGGAATAATGAACGTAATTGCTATCCCTAAATTAAAAATAACAAGCCATTGCTCGAGAGATGTAAATTTATGTACCTGCGTTACCATTTATAGCAAGTCCGTAACAAACAAACCGTGTTCCTGGTCAGTGAAGCGGGCGTTTTACAAACTGCTAACGCAAATATTCGCGTTTGTGCCCACTGTATCAGAAAGTCATATGAGATATATGTTGGTACAAGTTGTTAGCGGTGCGCGAATTTCTTTTGGTAGGTGGTAAGCAGCGCTCTTATGAGGTCGCTATCCTCTATTATTATTAGCGTATATACTATTGAAACATTGTTCGCTCTTGACATTGATTATTATATTTGTATATCGTAGCATGTTTTAGGTACAACTTATTATCCGTAAGCAAAGCCCGTTTTGGGTCGCTGCGACAAACTGAGAATGTAATTTTTTTCTATATAGATGCAGGTGGAAGGCATCAGCATTGCCAAGTAGTAGCGTTTTATTCAATATTATACCGCTAAAGCAAAACTTACACAGATTGTAAAGCAGTTCATCTTCCAAAATAGCAAACCTAAAACACGTAACTAACTTGATACCGTTGAGTCATATACGAGTAAAGAATAAACTTTGAACTCTTAGTTCCCGCTGCATCTCGCACGTAAACCATCCCAGATCCAGTTGCCGACCCATTCGTCCGAATAACTGATATGAGACGAAGTTTGAATTGCAAAACTACACCGGAATTCGCCTACTTCAGACGAACTGTGCACTTTACATGCATCGAGTGCATTCAAACGTCAATGATATGTGAACTTCTTTTGTTCGGTGCGACTAAAGTTGCCGCGGATTTTGGTTCACTGAGTGCAAACGACTTTGAAATGTAAGATATGTGAGGTATTTAGGTAGGAATAGTATTAGATTTGAATTTCCGGAAATTAATTGTTATAAAATGTAATGTTACTGGTCAATAATAATCAATGTCACTGCCGAGGAGAGTACATGTCAAAAAGGCACTAGGAATTTAAAAAAAACTCTTCATAGGTTGATAAGTAACGATTTAACGATATTAGCGTGTTTTGTGCTTCCCTTAACGTGGTGTGATTTTTATATTAGCCAAAGATGAAGAGCAAACTGATATTAAAATGATCAAATATGGGACATGCGGCTGAAGAGACGAGAATCTTTCTGAGCGTGAACAGGACAATAGACCATTAAGCCCGTGTCACTTGCCACAATAATATTTGCGCTGTAAAAGTATTTAAATTACATTTGTCCTCATACAACGTAAAACGTGAGAACTTACAAATACCCAGATCTAAAGCAATTTATGTTCCAGAGCCAGTTTTGTATTTTTTATTTTATTTATTTATTCCTTGATACTCGAGTATAAATGGTTTAAGAAACCTAGAACTCCTTCAAGGCTTTTCTTGTAAAATCCGAAACCTTTACGATTCTGTTCGCTTCTCGCGTATTAATCAAAACTCGATTGAATTGTTGGGCACTTATCAACGTCATTATCGGAATGATCTTGGAGGAAAAGACAGCGAGAGTGAATCATTTGTATTAATTATCCGAAAGATTCCGCCGGACGACCTTCTGAAGAATAGTAAACTCTAAACGGATAAAGCTAGAGATGAAATTGAAATGACAAGCGACTGTAAGGGGATAACAGATTAAAATCCAGGTCTTAATTAGAAGGCGTTCGAACCCATCGCTGTTCCGCTACGAAGCGTAAAGATAGGCCAAGGAGTTGATAAAGTATCCCACGTTATTTATGGTGGCATTTATTTCAGTTAGGATTTCTTGAGCCATTAGTTGGCCGCTTTAGTCGAAATATCTCGGATTACACTTTTACATAATGCCACTGGTCAGAATCTACTATTTTTTTTTAATAAAGGCATAACATTTTATATTTGCATCGACGAGTATTGTATTTTAGACATTCCATTTTCAGTACTTAAAATCATGTTAATTAAATCAATTTTAAATTATTCTATTGTATATATTGTAGTTATAGCGATGTTGAAGTTAGTCGGAACTGTTAAAACTGGTTTAAAGTTTTATTTTGTTACAGTTTGAGTAACAATTAAATTATTACCGAGAGTTATTCAAATATTTATTCACGATTCAAGTAAAGTAATTAAAATGTAGGGTACATTTGTAGTGAACTATTCAATTAAAAATTCAAAATAAAAATTAAATTGAGACTCATTACGATAGGTTATAAAAATGTCCAATATGTTAGGAAATTAAATGCGATTACAAACCGTCACTAGTCCAGTACAACTAATCCAGGAACGTCAATCGACTAGCAGTTTTCATTTATCAGCGCGCCACAGTAAATGTCCAAAAGTGTTCACGGATGTGACTGACATCTGCTAATCAACTCATCTTTGTTAAAGCATTAGGTCCGCTTTCATTGCTGTGAGATTTACCTATTGTTAAGTTTACTCCGAGTCAATCTGTACTCAGAGTCAATTCGGGAGCATTTGATTTTTCTCATTAAAGACTTCGTGATTACAGCCGCTTTGTGGCGAACTGCACGTTTTACATTGCCTCTAAGGCGAATAATTGGCACTGCAATGAAATTGCGATGTTTCCCACGTACTCCGAGTTCCGCTCGACTTCCAGAGTACAAGGACTTGCCTCACCATTAAAATGTCAACTAAAACCACAATTGCAATGAAACATAAATAAGAAGCGAATGAGAAAAATATGACTTGTATCTATTGCTTTCATAGTTACTATAAACTGAAAAATTGTAGTCTGTTAAGTGAGATGCCACGTGACGTTTCTCGCTTACCCTACCGCAGTGGCATAAGTTGGTAGCTCGATGAATCGGGAGCAGCAGACTTAGGCTTGTGAAGTGTAGAAAGGCTGATTTGAAATGCTAATACTAGTCGAATTCCATTTGAGATTACGACCCCCAGTTCCTCAGTTAATAGTAACATTCTCTGTTACTGCCGACAATGGAACCCGCGTTGAATAAATAAGCGTTAGAACGTTAGAGCAGACAATGTTTTTGAATATTCGTACGGAGCAAGGTCTTGGATGTCCGTTGCTCCCTAAAATATAAATAACACGGACAGTCCGACTTACCTGCGGGGGATAATGTACAGATGTGGCTTCTTGATGTATATTCCTTTTGCTTGTGTGAGTTATTTAGTATTTCATAGTTTGTGTTTTCTTGGATGGACGTACTTCGATTAGTTTTCGATGAATTCCTAGTCATTTTTTATTCATGGCAAACGGTGCGATGCATTCATTGTTATAGACAACACGGTAGATCTGTTTATATGACTTTCCTGAAAAAGTAAATAAAACATATTTTTCCATTTCTGTGATCTTTCTCTGGAATAATATGGCAGTTTAGGTGATGTAGTATGTTAAATGTTATAGAATGTTTATGGGTTGTTTGGAAATTTCTTATCTTTGGCTTTTTGGATTCATATTCGAACCTTGAATGTCTTCATTTATTGCGTTGGTCCGCACAATTTTGCAAAATACATAAATTTAAGATTTCATAGTTAGACTTTGATAATAAAGCGCGTCGTGGGCTAACTTTAAGTTCCCTTCGTTATCGTGGCTTCCGGCTCGGAAAGGCTGTTCGGGTTACGCGCTGAATGTATAAACGGGAACCCCGTAACAGGCAATGTTTTTGAATATTCCTCGACATGCTCCGGTTCCGTGGAACGTCTATCGCGCTATTTAATATTCGCCTTCGTACTTGCCGGGCTTGATGTTTCCAAAGCTCAGTATCTTTGTGAATCTTGTAAACTTAATTTACGTGCAAGCATATATTCTTGTATCGCTGTTTTATATCAGATTTCTTACAAAAAGTTTCATCCATAAGTGCTAAGAATATTAACAAATCTAATTTTAATAAATGTTTTTAAACATAAATTATATTGTGAAGTTATTAATTGTTAATGTTATGGTACTGGTTATTTCGGTCTTGCTTGTGTTGTTTTATAGTTCTATGTAGTTACAGTTACAACAGCTTTATGTAGTTATTTTAAATTTAGCGTAAATTGGAAAACATGATATTTTTCTTTTCACATTAAGTCCTGTAATATGTAAAACCTATTAAAACAGTATGCGAAATGCTCGAATTGAAAGACACGATAATCAACAAAACAACGATAGAGCAAATTATCTTTAATGAAATTGCTCCAAAAATACCGAAAGTCTTCAGTCTATCAATTAACCTTTGACTTGTGAGTTTACGCAAATCCGTTGAATTTTAAACAAAGACCTCGTCGACATCGGACGATGTTGTTTACAGCGAACATCTCGATGTTGAAGCGAATAAATTACTCCTTAAACGATTTGTTTACGCTCGTGTAACTTTATCGAAAATAGCGTTTCAGTCGCGCTAGTTAATGATGCTATCGCAGAGGCTGGTATAATCAGTGGCGATGGTACGATGGGACTGGCAAATCGTCAAATTAATGTACCTTATTGATCTCGTACGATACATAGCTTCCCCGGAGATTACTTCAGTTTCATGAAGTATGTATGGTACATTTATTTCGAATCTTCATTTCAAAATTGCATTGGTTGTGCCCTTGTACTTGGATCATAGAATACTTACAGTCACTTGAAGCATTCTACGGCATTGTATGAGTTACGTCGTCTTTATCAAAAATTCGTCTTTCCTTATCTCGCAACCACTTGAGGTAATGTTTTAGTAAACAGTATTTAGTTTTCAAACAAACTTCTTCACTTACCCTAAAGTTATCGATAGTAAATAGATCTCAAACTAAGATGAGTTCACTACAATTAGAAACAATAGGGTCCATTTTCCCGCATCATCTGCTATAGCTTCGCCAGAAACGTGATTGATCGAGGGCTTAACAGATTGGACATCGCTAAACCCTCAACTATCTCGTCGAATAAATATAATTATCACAATATATTTATGAACCATTTCTTATGGTTTACCTTCAATATTAAACGCAGTTAATTGTTACTTAGGTTTAGAAATAAAACGTGCTTTTCTGTTTGAGAGACCAAAATTTTAAGACTCTGGTACCTGTGTAGTATTTATAGTTGGCCTTAAATATTTAAACACGTGGCTATAACAAAATGATTACCAATCTTACAATTGCATGTTTGGGTATAAACAGAAGTTTTTTTTCTCAACCTGCATAAAGCCGCAGAGAATGTACAAGTAACTATTTAAAAGGAATGGAACCTAAACTAACAATTATTAAGAAAAGCGAAGTTTCGGCTTGGGAAAAGTTTGTGATCGCTTCGTGCAAAGGAAATTAGACTCTATTGTGACCTGGACAAGGTTAATTTTATTTGTTCTTCTAGTTCAGCGGCAACCCTTCGAATGGTTTTACGTGAAAACATAATTAAGGCTCGCAAAGTTTGCAACTTAAATCGAATTACGAACTGTTGCAAGATTACTTGGTCTCGCGGTTTCACTACGGGGATACAGTCACTTACACGCCCCTGGCAATAATTCTTGTATTACTCCTGACATTTATGACGTTAATTTCTGTTCAGTTCATTCCAAAGTTCAACAGTGGAAATGCTTTATTGCTTTTTACTTGGCAATTCTTCTATATTTGCGTATCTTGTGATTGGTAGAACATTTTAAATTGCATTACGAGTGTCAACTTTTGATGACGAATTTCATTTTGATTCCTATGCATTTTTATGGGAGCCTAAATTTTTTTAGAAAAGGATTATTTCGGTATTCATTGAAAATATTCCATCCAATTAGAATATTAAGATTATAATGATTGTATTCGAGATTTTATTTTTAGTAACTCCACCAGGTTAATATTTTACTAATAGTACAGAAGCTGAAGTCAGTTGAAATATCGGAATAATTAATATGTATAAACATTTTGACGGTTAAGATCAACTGAACAATAAAATAAATATGTTCGGAAGATTTCAACTCAAATTAGGGCATTACCATGTGCATTTATTAAACACATCTAGGATGCCAGTGTAAGCTTAGCATAAGCTAATTTTTATTCCGCAGTCAATGTCATATGTCACCGTACCCTTCCAATTTCCACAGCCGACATATCGTTGTGAATATTGTCGATACTTTATTGGCTAACGAGAGGGTATCGGGAGGAAAATTTTTCGTCGAGATAATTTGGAATGCGGTCCCGTCGTGTCGTGTCATTAATTTTCCATAACCGGCACGAGGCCGGCGCACCGAGGCGCGAACAGAACAACGCACGTAGTTGTTGAGCGTCGGGGAATCGATATAAAACACGTGATACTTCGATCGTTAGATGACTAATGGATACGCATTAATTACGCCGCGTGTACTGTACTCCGTAGTACAGTGCTAAATATTGGTACTTTGCAATGATAGCGGATCGTCCTTGAACGTTTTTTAAACCTTGTTTGAAAGTAAATACGTATTTGTTAGGCAAACGTGCTACATCGTGTGCCGCATCGTTGCTTTTCGTCGGACATGGTCGTGTTGAAATGTTTGATTTAAGAATAAAAAGTCACTTACATGAAAATGTAAGCGGTTGCTTTCAAATTCTGAATGACAGCCAGTACCCGGGTCGTTACGTAGTTTTCTAATAACATGATAACACCATACTCATAAATGTTTGAAAGTTTCTCTAAAAATTGTATGTAACCTTATTATGTTTTATGTAACCTTACCTTTTACGTTTATGCGTTTTTAGAAAAAGATGCCAACATATAAAATTTCAATAAGCCTCTTTCAAACTCAGGTATCCTCGCGGGGATAGCATGCGGGAAACATTTTTTTAAGCAACTTGAAAAGATTCTTGAATGTTTTTTAATCAGAACGGAGCTTTCACAAGGCGCAATAAAATCGACATATTTTACCAGCACAGAGCAAAGCTCTAGAGCCTGAACTTTTCCCATCAGCGAGCGAATTTTTCTCAAACTTGGAACTTTATCTTGATAAGCGATATTTTAAAAAACAATTTACGGATGATACCGGTTGAGGATCGTAAGGGGCTTAAGTGATAATTTTGCTTAAGAGGGCGCTGTCCTTCTAAAACCTCGCGCTACTTGGTCGACGCTTACTTGTAAGTAAAATTGATTAGCATCCTTAAGTTTCTTAACTGTGAATTATAATTATCAGGGCTTCAAAAACATTTTCCCAAGTGCATAACAAAGTCGCGAACGAGTTTCATGATGGAATCACTTGTATAGCGGTGACACTGTTATGCTATTAAACGACCATGAAAACTGTCTTCTGAGAATGGAAAATAGGATTCATAAAAATTTGATTAAGACGTCAGTAACGTAAGTAATTAAGCAGGGAGTCAGACCGTAAAATAAGCGAGGAAAATTTTTAAATACTTGCGAATTATAGCTGCTTCCGCTACTTGTTTTAGTTCCTGTAAACATTTACATCGTCTTTGATCCTCCCAGTTGGCCCGCTCGACAGAGAAAGCATCCGCATGAAACTGGAGTAGATTTATTGAATCACTATATTTTACTTAAACGACCCTGTTACGTAGAATATTTTGGAAACTTTTTAACGATCCAATATAATCTATATATTTACCTTGTATCATTTAAACAGCTATACATATTATGTATCTATACACAAAGTCGAAAGTAATTTGTGTGGATTATAAAATAAAAGTAATTCATCTCGATTTTTATGTACAGTGGGCAAATCAATAGAAATGAAGGCTTTTGAATTCTAGTTTTATGTTTATGTGGAAATATTTTTTGTAAATAATAGACATTCAAGAGGCAAACGAGTGTTCCCATATGTCCGCGTTGCACGTGCCTGTCAAACATTTACATATTTTCTCGTTCGAAGAGTTCGTGTGAGAGTGAAGCCGGCGAATATTTTTTTAGGGCGGCCGCAGGGGCGGGGCGACGATTTGTTTGTAATTTAATCCGCGCAACGAGATGTACGCGGCGAGGTTCCCACAAAGAGTGGAAGGTAACAAGTAATCAGTGGAACGAAACAAAACACGAGTAATGAGAAGCTGACGCGGGATGGAAAACAACATTGGGATTAAAACAATACGCTTTGTCTGAATTTATTCTGGTTGAGTTTTTTTTTTATGAAAATTACATATTACTTACACGGAGAGGTTTATGTTTGTAACACGTTAGCGGCTCGGTGACATGCGAGTCAAGAATATATGTAATGCACTTAAAATGTAATCGATCAAACGATTTCAATGACGATCGTTAGACGTGCCCCGCCTCGTAACTGAGGTCCTTTGAATACTAATTTTGTTCTCAATTTAACTATTCCAATGTTCTATCAGCTGTCCCCAGTCAGCAGCGCGCCCGTGCTGATTGGCGGAGCGCTCATCGCTTGACTCTAATCAATCATACATAATCCAATATTTGTCCGCCCGCCCGTAATCAAGGCTTGATTAATATTGCTCCGAGTTCATTGTATGATATGATGCATCGACCTCTATCCCTTTGCCTTGTAAAGTCATTCATTTATAGAACAGAAGCCTTGTTCCTGTCTATATACTAGTACACATTTATGCAAAATGTAGGAGTTTCATTACTAAAAAGAATAACAATATTTACCTATAAAGAAGTACAAATTAAAAATATGTATTTTTGCACACAGTCGTTAACCGTAAAGTGTAAATTGTTTCCCATAATCAGTAGATAATTATACTAAATTTCGTCTAGAGAAGAGTAGACTAGAATTGGCAAGTATACAATTAGATGGAAATACCAATCTTCAACAGGACTAACCATATCCAAGCATAAAGTCGGTCCTGGACCCTTACACCTGGTAATTAAATGAAATCCCTCGTGCGTTTCCCAGGCGCACAGAAAAAACATACAATGTACGCTTTTTCTTTTACATCCTTCACAATACCAGAAATTGATCTAGAACATTTATATACTTACTTAGCTACGTATATACAAAGACATTGTCTACATTTATGTTATTCAT
Organism: Passova gellias; assembly: GCA_018249975.1. Classification (NCBI taxonomy): domain Eukaryota; kingdom Metazoa; phylum Arthropoda; class Insecta; order Lepidoptera; family Hesperiidae; genus Passova; species Passova gellias. The sequence goes on from DWUN01000158.1 coordinate 20,950, forward strand.
TTTATAGACAATATTATTCATAACTTAAGGTGAACACAATTTAATTTTGTGAACGTATCCCACCCATTAAAATAATTAGCCGCCAAAGTTTAAGCATAAAATTAAACAATGTCAGTGTATAATTAATTTCTTTTTGTCCCAGATGACTGCACGCAGGACGGAGCATAAATCACTGGCGGATCGAGTAACGAGTTCATCCGCGAGTGAGGCAGGAATTAAAAAAAATAAATATAAAGAAAAGGGTCGGTCGGCCATCTTGGGTCATCGTTTACCCGGACGGCGGTACTCATGAATATGACATCAGCGGTCGGCGCGACTGACCCGCGATGTTGATTTATGCGTCGGCTGCGATCTATCACCGAAGATAAACGAAGTCGCAAACAGGACACACTTTTTCGGTAGTGCTCCCTCTCACCTGAACGTCCAGATTGAGTATGCATGAAGTTTTGGAAACGATTTATTAGGGATACGCGTCCGATTTTATTTGTTACGTGGAAATATTTGCTGGTGAATATTTTGTGTGACGTTTAAATAGTGCGTAGTGATGTGTTATAGAATGTAGCAATAGACATATCCGATACTATAGTCTATTTCAAAGTTGGCGGTAGTGAAATTGAAAAAAAATGGTCCTTCTCGCGGAAAATTTTCCTCGAAAACACTATAGCGGGAGGAAACTTTAACAATCGTGCAGTACAAAGTAAATTGCTGGAACAAAAGTCCGCCACAGCGGGAACAATGAGAGAAATTTAACGTAACGGCAATCATGCGCCGCCGTCCTCTACCATCGGTCCGGGAAGAAGGCCAAAACAATGCGGGCGGTCGCGCGTGGCGCGGCGCGTGCGGGACCGAGTGGGCCGTATACGCGCTGGTCGCGGCCGTCGGCGCGCTCGCGTACGCCAACGGCATGCACGGCGAGTTCGTCCACGACGACATCCCGGCCATCGTGACGAACGGTGACGTCACCGGGGCGAACCCGCTGCCCGACGTTCTCGAGAATGACTTCTGGGGCACGCCGATGTCGGACCCCAACAGCCACAAGTCGTACCGGCCGCTCACTACGCTGTCATTTCGGTGAGTGCTCTATTGTTTTCGATTTGTGTTTCGTCCGATTTCGGGTATTTCGGTAAATATTTAAACGTTAAATTGTAAGCGGACTTTTCAGCGCTGAACAATAGAAACTGTGACGGCTCTACTGGCATTTTGATTTTTTTGTGTTAACTGGGAATATTATAGTATGCTCTTCAATACAAAACAGACAGCTCGAGCGACTTCAGTGTTGGCTTGATAGCTTTGTAAGTATCATAGTGAAATATAATGTAAAATTTATTTAACTTATACATAACACAATAGCAGTTTTTCATGTTGATTTGTAGAACGAAGAGTCAGATTAAAAAAGAGAGACAGAAACCAGTGTATATTAGATCGTAAAAATGCCCGAATTGAGTCTATATTAGATCTTTATGATGGATTGTAATATGAATATTTTGAATGGGATATCTATACATTTCCAACGTATAAGTATCACTTCAAAAGCGAAAACATTCGCGACTGAGATTAAAGATGAAAGCATTTCCGGAATAAATTAGAGCCTCGTTACCCTCTTCACCCTTAAACACGATAATTTCGGTTAAAGACATCTTTCATAAAAGCGCTGCACATTCCGACATCAGCCGAGATGTCATTTTTATTCATATCTCCAGAGGGCGACGCGTAAAATCATCGAAATGAGATGCAAATATTTATCCGCCTCCTAACTTCCTGTAATACGACCTCGGGTATATGTTAGCCGACATATGAATGGGGTTTTTCAGTAAGAGCGCTCAATCACTCCTGTGTATTTTTATATTGTCTGGGTTGTCGGAACCCGAAAAGACCCTCACATATCATGCGATTCTGTTTTCTTACTGTTAAGCAAACGTCTACGACGTTTTCGAACGATAATAGCCAGAGGAATGGCACCTCTTAGCTTGATAGATAGTGTCAGTGGATTAGAGATGTTGCCGTTGGAAACGATTCGTACTAACGTTTTTGTCGCTCCTTTCTCAAGTCATTTTATCAACGGCACATTCAGCGACCATCGCGGAAAAAACCATTTATTAAGCCGTATTTCACAGTTATTGTGGATGTCGAAGTATGTTTATTTTCTGTACAAATGTGACAGAGCTCGTGAGTAGAAATTATTTCATTTAATCATAATTTAAAGAGGTGTCGTTTTCCTTTGCGCTGACCGAATTTTGTTATTTTACTAATGTCCAATAAGTCAATGACTGTTTATTTAATATATGACTATATCTATGACTGTTTGGAACTTTGGAATCATTACACGATACACATGACATGTACAGATGGTAAATTTAGTTGGAGTTGAGTCACCCAAAATAACCCTAACCGCTAACTGAATATAATTAAAAGAAATTCCTTTTACTTTGTATCTGACATTGACGTATCTACAAATTAACGATATACAAATTAAGATGCATTTTACAATTGCGCGATTGCTATTTTCAGTTGCAAGTGCGTGATTATTAGTGTTAGGTTTGTTTGTACAACACGCAAACCCGTTCAAAAAGTTTTTACCTCCCCGGCGATAACAGACGTAAAAACTGAAACATCATTTATAGGGTCGCTTCAAACGCTAGTACACAATCATATAGCAATCACTGTCGTTCGAGTTTCCAATATGGCCCACTTTTTGCAGATTACAACTATCGAATTCGCTTTTGTGTACCCCCTCGCTATGATCTGTAATATTAGAAAGGAATGGAACATCGGATGACGCACTGACGTTCGCGGATCGGGCTCGCGAGCCGTTCGAACGTGTGCTCTATGCTTCAGTCAATAAAGGCATAACAATCGACGTCGGCCGTAAAGCTGCTTGGGTTCTCTGTATTAAAGATTTTTTGCGTACTGGGAAAGGGAAATGGGACGTGTGATATGTAGATTCTGATATCTTTTTGTAGGTTACAGATAATACGGGGTGCGGCGTTGTGAATAGAGCGAAAAACGATTTGTTATTTTTCTTCCCGCATCAGTATGTTGAGGTTCATTTTGTATCCAATAATAATATTCTAATGTAATGTCGATTCCGGTTCTCTCGTCTCTGTTTCGTTGTAAGTTTCGTTATTGGATACGTTATCTTTGAGTATTTTGTAATGTTATTTTATGTGTAAGAAAATATATACCAAAAATAATGTGATATTCAATTATAGAAAAACTGATTCATATATGTATCGTTCCGTGGTGCATTCGACATTATAAATTTATGGAATTACCAAATTCGACGAGAATTACTATACTACTATTCGTTAAACCGGAAAGTATTGGTAACGCCTAGGAAATTACTAAAGGTCCCGACAGTGAAATAATAGACATAATAGACATGATTGAAAAAAAATGGTGAATATTGATCAAAGATACACTTTGCATTCAGTGATTGATCACGATTATTTTACGAAAGGTACATGAGGTAACTTAGTAGTTTTTCGATGTAAAGAGTAACCCCAGCATACGTACGAAGAAATAAAAAAAATCTTATTCAGAACAGATATTCCTTACGGCAGAAAGAAAACCTTTAAAAATGTACGAAGCTTTACAAAAATGTTCAAAATATAAAACAAGGTAACTTAATTTAATATCACACAAAAGGTACAGTCCCTTACCTGCACGAGACGTTACCTTTGATCCGTTGGAACCCAGGAATTATATTATTTAAGATCCCAACGTCAAATGCGTTCCGGGGAAATTTCACCTCCTTGTGTCTGGTAATTAGTTCCTTTTTGCTCTAAATCTGTACACAGAATGCAGTGACCTATTAAGAGACTAAGGAATATTAAATCTCTTTGGTATGTACACGTTGCTTTGAAGAAACCGATGATAAAGAACCGCCCGAATAGACGTCTAATGTAAATAGGAGGCGATTACGTACGAATGAAATTACGTACGGGAAAGAACATGAGGGACTTCAAAGACACCGGGTGATGCATATAATTGTAACTCGGAAAATAAAAGAAATTCGAATTAATTGTTTAACATGTAACATTGAGATAAACAACAAATACATCGCACCCTGAGGGTTTTTGATGCCCGAGTATATTGCTTATTAATAGGAAAACAGCACCTAGAGGACATCGTTTACATGTTCCCTATCATCGAATGGTTAATACGCAACATTATATTTACACAGGCCTGTATGTGAAGTTATAATAGGCAAAGTTGCGGCCCTCGATATCAGTCCGATAGCCTTCATCGACTGAGTGCTTTGAACACACAAGCCCTTTATCTTTTGATTGCTCGGAACTTTTAAAAAGATTTGATGACTGTTTATCATTTCAATTATATTGAAGTTTAAGGTCAGCCAGTGAGCAAACTGTTATAATATGACAACGGAGTCAACGACATCGAGTCTTATTTTAACGCAAATATGACAGTGGCTTTAGTAACGAACGTTTCATAAAAACAAATAGCCTTTGTTTATTTGTGCCTATTACCTCTGTAAAGCACTTCATGTGGCTTCCAACAGAACCGTTTATGCAAGAACCGCTTCTGGCAGCCGAGAAGCTTGTAAAATTTAATTTCCAATTATACCTAAGTCCATTTATTTCTTGATTGTGTATACGTAGACACATTGTGTGTACTTAAAATTGAAACTTTGATTTATAAGTTTCTATTGATGTTGTTCCAAATAGAGCTTGAGCAAGGGTCTTACCGTTGCCCTTTGTTAAGTGTATTATTAATGCCCCGTTGGACGTTACTTACAAGGTCGTCCCATTGTTTCTTAGGTTGCTTGCATATCAGCTTGGTCAAATTGAACAAATTGAAGAGTTGACATAATATTCATGGCAATTTTTATCTAGTTTACTTATTTCTAGAAATGTTTTAAGCGTTTTCAACTTCTGTCAATCATAAAATTCATAAATTCTTTCGTTCCAAGTATAATGTCAAACTTCACCAGAGTAAAATAAGTCATTTTAAAGAGGTTATGTTTTATAAGACAATAATCTTAATATTCGTAATTGCAAATGTTTGATAACATTAAAAAATACGAAAACCATAAATGCCCCATTCTGATTCTGATTCTGATTCTGATTCTGCCCCAAGAGTTCAAATAAAGGAATTTGACAATATATAATTTTAAGATCTCATTTAGATTTACATGAGACCACGATAAAGCGACTTGTACAGTAGTATGTAGAAGGTAAGGAAAAGGTTAGAAATATAAAAAGAATCAGCAGTAAAATTCCTTTTGCCGTCTGATCCCATTCTGTTCAGCATTGTAAGCGTTAGGAATCCGTGAGAGAACTCAATAAACTCAAATCATAATATTATTTCCTTGCCGGTGCGCTCAGGACGGTGCGCCATCCATCATCTTGGTCTCCTTTTAATTTCCAAGGGTGTGTGTTCCAGCTACTCATCACTGTGTCGTTTATCACGTCGGTTGGCGCGAGTTTCCGCCACCCATTGTCTTGAGCGAATCTCTGTGACCTACTTGTTGGAACTTGTTTTGTTTTTGCGAGGGAAAGCGGTTAGTGGAGCCATTTACGCCCCTGTCGTCTTTATGTCGAAAACTTTACTTTTAATTGCATAGCTGGAGTTGTCGTGAACTTATTGCTAAATGCAAAATTCAGGAGTAGTTTTCAGCGAGCAAGATGATAGATGAATCCTGCCGTTGGTAAACTTCGGCTTATTTAAGAAGACTCGAGTGGTTTCAACTTTCTTACTATATTCAAATGCTTGTGGCTGAAATAACACTCATCCGTACCTACATAACCTAAAAATAATGATTTATGTAAGTTTCTTGCAATTGTTGAAGTTGGCAGCCTGTATTGTAAGAATTTTAAGTACGTATAATTAAGTCCGTGGTATTGGTTGATTCAAATGCAATATCGTGTCAGATTTGATAAAATCCGTCCCATTAGTTAATGTTCCGTCAGTAACGTGTACTAAGCGATTTTCTCGTGCTGTGCAAATCAGTGCGAAACGGAAATCGCAGTGCGGTAATAAGTCCGCAACACGCGGCCGCCTCGCGCATTAACATATGACAGGACTCTGTTGGCTCCTTTTTCACTGGCTTTTCAATTCGGGCTTAGCACCAAAAAGATTTTTATTCACAAAAAATACTGAAATTGTTCTTTAAAGGTTTAGTAATTTAGTAAGTATCAGCCAGAGTGTGACTGAAACCACCTTTACTTGTTACATACGAGTAGGTACGTATGTATAAAGATTGTCGCATTGCGAATGTAAATAGCGTATAGGAAGTCATTTTCTTTTTGCAAGCGGAGGACGACACTAAATGACACGTCAGATGTGAATGTCCGTTTATAGCAGTTATATGTTTACTTCGAAGCATTACCTTGCCCTATTGTATCCATTTACACGGTGCAATGTTCAGGTTAAGCGCATGAGACCTTTTTGTTTCTTCATTTCTTATTCCATACATATAGCAATGTTGTATTTGTGGCACATCTCCGGTATATTTAGATGACAAACAGGACTGCGAATCCATTAAACACTTCACACCCGTGAATAAATAGTTACGAACATGAAATGTGACAGCGCGGAAGTAGATCGGCACCGAGAGAGAGTCTTCCTCGTTTATATTGTGACGCGGTCATTTTTATTCCTTTTATCTGTGTCATCGGGGCAGTTCGCTGTTTTTATTCTTAGCTTCATATTGCACACGGTTACGTGTCATTCTCCTTTTCTTCAGGCCTTTGAATGTTAATGCTATTGCAATTTTATACAGCGTTCGTTTATCGCCAGCTAACATTATTAGTGTAAGACATGAAATTATACATTTTATTTCCAAACTGGAATATTTACAAGAAATTTGCAGTGACCTTTTGATATTTGTTTCTCTTCAATACTTCTAATTGTGCTTTCACCTTCGTTGCCCTGTTTCGTTTTCTTCATCATATGTGTGCTCCCAATGGACGCTTCGTTCATTACAATGTCAACCTCTTAAGGGTTTGCCCCATTACTACAAGCATGACGCCGCTTCGAGATTCGTCTTCCTCTAACTCCGTCTGTCACACCAATTAATAATAACTAGAAGTATTGTGACGTAGATTAAAATATAAAGTGAATGATGTAAACGGTGTACGAATGTCAATAATATGTTTTATAGTGAAACAGACGAAGGTTCTGGCGCGAGTGGCTCGCGTTATGAATCGTTAATATAAATCGAATTGAGCCGATTGTCGTAAATCATATTTATTCGCGAAGCTTTACCAGCTTAATGCACTCGCTGTCCGATGTTAACTATACTTTGCACATGATTTCAAAAACATCGCGCCGCGTGTTCAATTACAATATGCTAAGCGATTAGCGATAATAAATAAATATTATTTTATAAGAAGTAACGCAAGATTACTTATGTACGAGTATAATATCGCGTTGTTTGTTATGTGTATAATAAGTCCCGGTTATAAGTTTACATAATAGTAAGAAATAAAAAAAGCCTTAATAATATGTCTCAAAAATATTTCAGATAGTAAAGTGGAGGAAATGCCTTCTTTTATAATAAAAGTTGTTTATAAAAAAGGTAGGGCGAATATCAAATATGAAGTAACAGTTTACGCTGAACACTCATCGTTTCTCGCTGGCGGAGCAGCACGTTCCTGCGATGTAATAATGATATCGCTGCAAGCCGATATCATTTCCCTGAAGCATCGTAAATTCCGATTATTTCATCAGCAATGATTCGTGCAATACTCGCATACTACGTTACGTACCGCCGGCGCGCCTCCCCGGAGGT
>DWUN01000159.1:0-28693 GCA_018249975.1 Passova gellias
TTCAGGTATAGTGGGAGACACTCTTAAATCACTTTTGCTAAGATCCATTGGTTCGTTATCTATGTCTATTCGTGAATCAACTCCACTCCTCGTAACTTCCGATAATTCCGGAGAAAATTCTAGAGGGCTATCCATCACGACTGGCGTGTAAGGATAAGTTGATGGTCTAGCACTTGTAATAAGACCCGGCGTTGCCGATGTAGCGGGCCTGGTGCCTCCTAAAGACAGTAGACAGTGAGCTGCTTCATGCTCTGGTAAACGTGACTTGCAAACTTCAGTATCTGGAATTGAATATTAAAACAATGTTTTGAATAAAAATTACAAGCAGCATTATTGTATTATTACACTAATGTTTATCTAACCTAGTCATTACTGATGTATTCATCATAATTATTACCAAAAGATGCAGTGAATAAAAATAACAATGCATTTTAATTTGCTGACACAGCAAACGCCATTGCTTTTAATATCTCCATTAATATGGTAAGTCTACTCATAAAAAGATGCAGCATACACAACAATAATAAATTGTATAGATTGCAATCAACTTACCACTCGATTCTGTCTCTCCTTCATTCCCTTCATCGCCGTCTGATTCAGTTTCATCGTCAGTTTCGCCTGAACATTGAGTGATTTCCACGCCTTCGCCATCATTACCTTCATTAGGATTTATACCCAATTCACAACACTTCTTGTAGTGGGCTTTACTCTTCATGTGTTTCGTTAGATTCCCTTTGGTTTTAAAGCTGGAATGTAAAAAATACCATTTTTTATTGTAGATTTCAGCGTTTTAAAAATTGTAATTGAACGTAAGACAAATATAACCAGCAACACAACCAGAATAAATAATCTGTTTATATTAAAGTTCATTAAAACGTAAATTACCTAAATGCACAATGTATACATGTATATGGTCGAACATCTGTGTGTGTTCTTATATGTTTCTTTAACATAGAAGGTTTCTTGCATCGAATTCCACACTCTGAACACACATAGCGACCCCTGCCTCGACCTCGAACATATGTATATTCTTCGTTGCTTTCAAATCCCCCTGTTAACTCTTTTTTCGGCGTTGTTGTGCTATCATAGGGGTTCATTTTAAAGTCTTCTGCCCTTTTAGCATCATCTGCTGATATCTAAAAATAGATCAGATAGGCACTATGAATACTTATTACTATAACGAAAATAATTATTAGGTGTCGTTCAAGTATTACGTAAGTAGAATTTTAGTGATTTTTACCCCCCCCCCCCCCCCCCCTATCAGCATAATCAGCAAACCCCCCCATGATTACGTAAACATTTGTGTATGTTATTATATCTTTTCAGGTTTGTTTATTGTTATTCATATTAATTTATTGCACAATTATTATTTATGCGAGACAATTGTTGACAGACTTCAAAAAGGAGGAGCTACTCAATTCATCTGTATTAAATTTAACAATGATAAATGAAAAATATTTTTATACTAATACAAAATAGTTTTGGGGAATCCCTGTATATTCTCTTCGCTATAAAGCATAGACAATTAGGGTTATCATATTTGTTTGAATTAGAATCTAAGGAATTTTTCAAAAAGGAACAAATAATAAGTACCTATAATTGCTGACGTAATCACCATCTAGAGCCCCCCGTCCCCTTTGTCATCAAAAATAAGTAAAAACAAACCCCCCCCCCCCTCCCCTTTGGTGCTTACGTAATACTTGAACGATCCCTTACTATAAAGAATTTATACTTGGAAATAATGATCCATTAGTTTTACTGTAAAAACTAGCATTTGTAATTACCATTTTATGTGTATAAATTTGCATTATGTTGCGAAAAAAGAACACTAAAATATAAATATTTCTAATTCACACTACTTGTATATATTAAAAATCCGTTATTATTTATTTAATATTTCGTTATTTTTTTATAAAGAAATATTTATACCAAATATTGTTATATACCTGTTTATCCTTTACATTTTTATTCCATTGCGATGAATGAGTCAAAATAAGATCCTGTTTGATTACAGAAACGGCTACGTTCTGCGGTCGATGACGTGAGTCATAAAGAGACATAGCAGACGATGCTGACAATCCCAGCGGGTCTGGCGTCAACTCTGATAATAACTGTAAACATATTTATACATTCATGTCACAATCATCAGTTCAGGGCTATATGATGAAAATTTATCAAGATTTTATTTTATTTACCTGCCAATTACTGTACATAGACAGAAAATGTTGATTAGGCACGTATGTTGGCTGCGGACGGTTTATGGTACAGTAAAAGACTTTAGTGGAGCATTTCAGACCCAAATACGTATACGCGTTACCATTTAAATATAGTTGTCCGTAAGCTTTAGCGGGTCGTGGCGTTTCTGGAGATACCAGTGGCATTGTATTTGCATTGGGCGTTATACCGTGGTGCCTCTTTGGGGTAAACGTGCCAGGTTTGAGCGGTAAGGTTGATGGTCGCAAAAATTTTGGTTTTCTCTCGTCCGTATTAGAATTAACCATTAAGTTTTTCTGAAAGTATGATGTTTCTGATCTCTCGTTTGCAATAGAAATTTCGTCGGTGTCATGTATGTTTGTATTTTTTTGAACTTCTGAGGAACTTTGGATCTGATTATTATATATCTCGGCTTTTGTTATTAAATTTTCAAAGTTAAAATTACGTATTTCGTTATTCTCTGGTTTGATATCACTATTTTTGGATAAAACGTAATGATTATTGTGTTCTTTACCTTTCTTGTTAATTATATAGTTTGTATTTTCTTTTAAAACTGGTGTTCGAGGAAACCCATCACTACTTCTTTTTAGAGCTCCATCTTGTCTGCCCGCTGATGTTCGAACTATATTTGATGCAAAAGTAACCGTATCGTCAACGTTCTTTATTTTAATTATAGGCAGGGCCGGCATATGCGGCATGTCCACATTAAGGTTATCTTTATTTTGATTGAATTTATCAGGTTCTATGTGCGGCAGTTTCAAAATAGGACTTTGAACATTGCGAGATCTTTCATAAGTGGAAACTGAAACTGAAGTTTTCCCTGCAGGGCTTTTTACCCTCAATGATTCTTGCATGTTATCATTAGGTGTATGCAAAGAAATTTTATGTATATCGCCGTTTACAGACTTTGTCGAAATGTTAGTGCTTCCAACGAAAACACCTGGTGTATTTGGTCCTGGTATTCCTGGCACATGGGGAATTAATTTGCCTCCATGTAAGATCGTAGTTGCGCCATTAGGAGAAGAGCATGGGCTAAGGGGAGGCAATGTAAGAGGATTATAGGCTGTTATTGCACTAAGAGGTGGAAATTGAAAATGAGTGATATCATGAATATTGAGCATGCTTTGACTTGTTGCTGTTGACATTGTAATTCTTGGAGTCTGGGGTTGTGGAGTGCTTATTATTTCCTTTGGCGTCGGAGGATTATGAACAATTGTACCACCGGAATGTAATCCTGATCGAACTACTACACTACTAGCTTCAGATTCATTCGTAAATTTTGAAGGAGAAAGATTTTGATGTATCATAATTGGAGAAAGTTGGTTCTTGCTAGGTTCAATCCGTAGTGTAGTGGTACTTCCTGAATGGTCAACAATTTTCACTTCACCTCCAAACATTTGGAGAGAAGTACTGTTGTGTCTCATATGTTGTGAAATTTCTTCAATTGAGCGCATATTTATTTGATTAGTATCTGTACACCTTATCTTAGGCTGTGGATATAATTCCGCAGAACGAGGTACAGGGATCTCTAGAACACCTGGGCTATAAGTCTCAGAGGTGCTATCAATTCGTCGTTTTGGGCTGGATTCTTTTATTCTTAATCGTAAATTTTCTGATTTTCTATTCATATCTGAGGACCCTCTTGTATCCACAAGACGAGTATTGCCTAGTAATGGACCTGGAGATGGTAAGGGTGCGATAACATCATTGCATTCTGTCTTTGTTATAACAAGATTATCTGGTTTCGATTTTAAAGACTGCAACTTTGTAACATTTAGTTTAATAGCTGTGCTAGTTTCGGGTAGTCTAACGTTAATGGAATTACTTCTCATAAATACATTTTCCGGTCTTGTAGTGTTTTTATTATCTTTTTGGAAATTGCAACTTGCAGATTGACTACTAGTTACATTTCCTTTACAGTAATACATCCTATGTATTTCGAAATTATCAGCACTTCTAAATATAATTTGACACAAAGGACAAACGTAAAGGGGTCCAAGGCCTTCCAATAATTCACTTGGCACATTGGATAAACCGTTTGTTTTATTTTTTAGCAGAAGCCCTTTTATTATTGATCCTTCCGGATTCAACGGATGTTTTTGATCTTCGAAATGAGAAAAACTTTCTGAATGAGATCGTTTTCTGAATGTATTATCAGTATCATTATTATTTTTCGTTAAATTTAATGGTATTACATCTGATTTCATATCAGTTTCAGATGTAAACTGCTTACTTTCTGCTATTTGTTTGATTTTACCATATTTTTTTTGTAAAGGTGTATCTATAACATCAACGATGGCCTCATTATCTGATATAATTTTAGAGATATGTTCTGTAAGAAAGTCAGCGTTCGGTGAAATCGTTTTCTTTATCTTATCCTTTTCGTCAGCGCCTTGATAAAACGCTGCTCTGAACTTAGGTTTATAAATTGTTTTTGATTTATTATTATCATTCAAGGAATAATTCATGCTCATCGATGGCGCACTATTGTCGTTAGTTAGTTCAGGAGAAGAAAATTCACGAGATCGAGTGTTTTCAAGACGAACGACAGAAGCATCCGATCCCGTATCAGAAAGAGAGGTCGGCGGTATTGATGTATCACTTTCGGAACCGCCAGATATATCTTCATCATTAATAGAAGTGGAAGCATCAGGTCCTTGCAATCTTAAGGCGTGTGTTCTTGACCTTCGATGCTTATATAAGTTCGATTTTGTTTTAAAAGCAAACCCACAAGGTTCACATGGATAAGGTCTTTCGTTGGTATGAGCTCTGATATGTTTTTGGAGAACCGAAGGCTTGGCACATGGTAACTTACAGTATGGGCATATATAGCGGCCCGTTCCACCACTGTAAGTATCCTTGATAAAATCATTTTCAAGATTTTCAGTCTTATTTGGAAATTCTTCAGGAAAACTGGTCTTACCAGATATTTGAACAATATTATTTACATCGCTTAACCTAGAATTTTCATCACTAATATTAATTTGTACATTTCTTTCTGAAACTGCAAGTTGCTTATTATATCTCTCTTTGATCTTTTCTATTTCTGGATGAGCTGCTGCAATGCTTCCATTCGAGATCGAGGTATTGCAAGCAGTGTTTGATTCCCTCTGCCTGTTTTCCTCAATTTTCGATATATTTGAAGGAAATACTGACACAGTAGATGCCATTTTTTTAAACTTCTTGTGAAGGTAGCTGTGATCATTGTTATTAGAGAAATTACTGTCCAAACGTTTTTCTTGTGTCAGCGGCATCGTATCCGCGACCTTTGCACCTGTAAATAAATAAGTAGAAATTGGGTAAACGGAACAATTACTATAAAAAAAAATATTATTTAAAAGTACTGAACCTAATAAACTTTATCTGCGATTACTTAATACAAAGTTAAATAAACATATTATACCTGATTTTTTTGTAAGATTCTTAGACGACGAGATAATCCATAGTTTTTTATGGGATAACCAATTTATAATGACTAAAATATCACTGAATGTCCTTTCTTTAAATTTTAATACAAAAAAATAACAACAATGAATTATAATTTGACTGATTCATTGATAATGTATAAAAATTAAGTTATCTTCTATATTTTTATGAACATAAAACAAATATACTGAATCGTACTTGTTCCTGGCAATTCATCACACACACTGTGATAACTTTCTTTTTTCAACTTTCGCTAGTCGATCTACAGCGAAGTTTATTTTGTACAACTATTGCAATGGTTACATAAATATATTATTTTAGTATATTAATCAATAAATTACAATTTGTGTGATTTTAATGTTTAAATTTACTACGTTTTCAATTATGTATCTTTGTATTACTTCGCTTGAATTTACTTTTGTTATATTGTATTGAATATGTGGTGGCGTGCGTCATTTTACGTAACACACAGTACCTATGTATATAGTTAATTCAGAGTTTGTTTTAGAAGCGTTAGCTTGAATTGTTGTACCGTCAACAAGTAGTGAACGCAGCGAGGTGGCGCGGGGATGAGTTCATCCACGGCGCATGTGCCGCGCTATGTTATGTCTATGACTGTACGACGTGACATCACCGTGACGTAGCCACCAACACGCGCTAACGGCCTAATGAACAAGGGTATCCCCGATTTTCCGTTTGGTATACTATTTTTATATTGTTTTTTTAATATCCACTATACGAATTTAAAACATAGTGGCCCATTGATACACTGCCATACAGAAATTTATAATAATATTATAATGTTATATAACTCCTTGTTTTAGGTATCCTATAAATAAGAACTTAATTATAATTTTCCCCACATAATAAAATTACCTAAAAAGGATTCTGTACTATACTCGTACTGTTGTATGTAAGTTGTGCTTATCAGTGCTTATGCGAAAAAAACGTCACATTTCACGACGTTCATTAGGTCAGTTAGAACATATACTAAAGCGTGAAATGACTAACATGTTAAGAGCACTAGTTCGTAAGTGTGGGTGTTAATCTAAACAAAATCCGTACAGATGTAGTGGTTCAGTACGGATGGCGACCTCGCTTTGCGCTCACTAGAGGCATTCGTGGACGACTGCGTTGCTGCGTTCCAAGAAGGCGTTACAATTTCTGAGAATCGAAGACAGGCAAGCCGCTCCATTCGTTTATAACGAGCCAGCAAATAAGCGCAGTACGCACTACGCACACAAGCATGACCCGCCCGTTCCATAGGCAATCGGGCGGATCTATGTGCCGCCTGTGTTTGGTGTGCGTTCTTTATTAACAAGTTGCAAAAAACGGACATTATATGCCGATTCCATATGGAAATATTTTTTATTATGATCGACAACATTTTCTTCCGAGACAGCACGGTGTTCGCTTAGATATTTGCGTTTATATGCAATGGATCATAAAGTCAGCATCTTGCATCATGTAATGAGACGCAGCAGGTTCGTGAAGGGTGGTTCGGAGCGACCGTGCGGCGACTTGTGTTGTAATTGTAACGAGACAAAGGAATCCCGGCGGTCGGCCGCCGCCCGCCGGCCTGGCGCCAGGCCAGGCGGCCCTGGCGACGCCTGTGTCGGCCGCCAGCACGCCGCCAGCTTGTTTTGCCTCCACCTATCACTCGCACCTTACACCGTCACCGCACTCGGAATGCACCGGCTCAAAGACTAACATTACTCTGGTACACCTACCTACCTATTCAACGTAGACGTGCACACAGATTCATTTCATTCTCTTTATTTTTATCAGATACTGGTAGTATATATACACGATTTTTTTTATACCAATACAAGCACAGGTAAATGAAAGATAATTTACGAAAACCTATCTAGTTGCTTTATAATATCGAATAAATTATAATAATAAATATATTACTTGAATATTAAAAACCAATGTTTTCGCACGATAAAATATAATTAGATGGTTTATAAATCTTAATTTATGAAGTAAAATATATTATCAATCAATAACGGATTCGGAATGTTTGGTGACAAAAATAAACCGTTATTATAACTATCAATGAAACACTGTAAAAAAATATTTTCACTACTAGCCAAATTTGAATTAAATTTTATTCATTTTAGTTATTATATCTGTTGATACACAAAGGCTCCGGAGTCCTTGACCCATCGATCAGATGTAACCGAGTGAAAACAATAAGCTAACCCCTTACATAGATGCTGAGATCTATCTATTAATTCCGTATGCTGTTAGGACACTGTTGTTGTTAATGGTTCAATAAAAAAAATGTCTCACCTGCCGCGGAGTAATTAATCAGTCCACCATTATCCTAGAAGTTGTTTAGATATCATTTGTTTACCCCTTCTAAACATATGTCAACAAGTCCGATAGGCTGCATTTCACCCGCGCGCAAGTGAATCATCGTTAATAATTGCGCGACGATCCACGCCACCACACACACCTTCAATATCGTCACTCGCGTCTCACTCGCACTACCTTACAACAACGCCACTTTCTTTTTCGCGTAGAACAATTACCGACGTGTATGTAATTATTTATATTATCTATCGGTAGTAATATTTCGGATGAATGTAAATTCCAGAATACGAGCGACGCACGCTAACACTCCGCGGATGACTGTTCAACTGTTTTTAGTTGTACTTTGTCGTTGGTTCGTTTCGTTCCGTTCGGCTATACACTGAACTCCCCGCGCCGCCCGCGCCCTCTTCGTGCGCCTCCCTATACGCCCGCTGAGAAGTGATTCATGTCGCGTTGTATCTATCTCCTTCCTTCGCCGCAACCGGATCGGTCGCTCTTCGTAATCTATTTATACCTATCTATGCACGGACTTTAACACCGTCTTTCGTTTAATTATTACAATTAATACATTTTCAACGTAAATTATAATCAATAATGTATATGGATCCACAAATGCAGCAGCTAGCAAATATAAAGTCATTTTATTGTTTGTTAAGCCATGATGTTTAATGTATATATACACATACATATATATATATATATATATATGAAGTACTTATATGCAAATATTCTACTATTATTTATTACGGAAATTGCAATTTGTGTTTTTTATGTATCGGCAGCAATAGCGACGCAGCGTAATTTTCATGCAGCACTGATTTCGTAACGGTTGCGCTCGACTAGAACGGGTATTGGCTTTGTATACCTTCACTCACTGTAGGTACCTACATTCTCTTGCTTTTAAGGCGATTATAACCCTTATATTAACATATTTTTTAATGAACCATTACTTAGGCTTTATAATTTTACTCTATAATAATTGGTAAGTAATCGCAATTGCGGGTGGTTCAAAATATTCCTATATTTAACTTATCTCGTGAACTCGGTATCATTAAGACCTCCTTATCGAATTTCTGTTAGTAGCTAAGGCATCCAGCATATTTAAGCTTACAGACAAATAAATGGCGTCACAGTGGATATTAATCTTCGTATTTAGTCGCTAAGCTGCGTACGATAACTTTCAGTAGAGAAACTCCTCGGCACTCCAGTGAGATATGAATGTATAAACATATTATTTGCAATGATAATTGTAGGCGGCTTATCAGTTAGTGCGGAGGCGATGACGCACGCGCTTTGCCGATAGCGCGCAATCGCTCGATTCTTGGCCAGGAAACGAGTGAGTGATACACAGAGCACCGACACCAAACTAAATTAATTTTGCAAATTAGGCACTTGCTTATGCAATATTATATACATAATAAAATCTATTAATTTAAAATGCCCTCAGTTGTAATGTAACACTATTCATTTGAAATAGCTAGCATGTGCATGTATAGGTAGGTAATCATGTCATAACCTGTATGTAAGTTACCTATATTTATATTGTACTTTTGGAAAACATTTTATACGCCGTTCTTGTACGTTCCAATTGAATATGTCAACAATTTCGGAGCTAAGTAAAGTAGGCAAAGAATAACTAAGTAGGCACCTAGCTACTCCTATGGAACTTGACAAGTTTGAGTGATAGAATCATGATACTTTCAAATATATCATTATATCAGGGCGCAGCATAGCTATTTCGCTAATGGCACGGCAAGCGTGGGGGCGCCGGGCCGGGCGCGGGCACTTGTTGCGTTGTTTAGTTGGCATTCTAGCCTGTTGCCGAGATACGACGTCATATCACGACCTTGAGCTATACGCCACTGAAAATACCTGCTGTTTCTACCAACTTTCGGATTAACCAACTACAAAACATATCAATACCTACGTAGCCTAAACGCTACAAAATGATACTATATATTATAATGAACGGCGCAGGAGATTTCACTTACAATGTATATACCTAGACATTAAGAAATTAGGTGAATTAAATGTAACGTCGTGTTGTTTACCTTAACATTTTTACTTTGCTCCTTAACTGTCTAAGACTTACTTGTATTCGTTGTAAAATATTTATTAAATTAATGTTATCTTGCATATTCGTTTTTTATTCTAAGCAAGTCTATACCTCCGTAACATAGCTATTGTGTAAATGTACTGGTCTGGTCAGGCGCCATAAAGTCGCGTGGGCGGGAAACCCGTCTTAGTAGTGATGGCGAACGTTGAAACGAACAAAATATTGCACATACGTACACTATAGCATACTTTCTACGTCTCGTTCAGACTTAGAGGATATTTAGTCTACATAACATGCGTAGGTTATATCGTGTGTGTGCTATGAATTTTGTATTAGATGACGAATATACCGAGAGACGTAGCATGTGAACGTACCACGTTGTAATATTTAATGGAGACGCTGAAAGCGACCGGTGTATCCCACATTAGTTGGGCTTCCCTTGGAACCAGGTCATCGGCTGGCGGCTTGAGTTGACCGCTATTATAATATTATGTCGACGTCGACGCGCTGTCGCGATGGGCCGCGCCCGGCTTCCGATCTCCATGTTAGGTGCTCTAACACAGACTACGTAACGCCTACATCTTTACAGTCGACTAATGGACAGTGAAACATACAACCGTAACATAAAATCATAATGACAGTATACTTGCGGTCCGACTTTTCTCTAATAATGAAGTAAACATATCGATTTATTTATAATTTATTTTATATGCCTTCTAGCTATCACGAAAATCCTACAGAGCAGTTTTTCAGCAACAAAAATGACAAAAAATGTCTGTCTTAAAATGGTATGTAAAAAAAGGTACAAACACTGAGTCCCGCCTACAAGCTGAAAGCAAAACTTATTTCTTAAATACTGAATTGGTACAATCAGTTAAATAATTCTTGTGATTTTAAAATTTCAAGTTAATAGAATCTCAGTACTCAGTCTAAGGGTGCAAATCTCGAAGCCTAAATTTCATGTCTTACTATAAGGAAATAGTATATTACAAAATTGCAGGAAGATTACCCTATGTAGTGCGTCTCGGCAATGTCGTTTCTAAATATTGAATATTCTCCAAAAGCTCATTTCCACTACATCAAGTAGAGGAACGCTCCTCAAACACTTGCGGCGAGCGATGCTGGTTCTTCTAAAGGTGAGTATACTTACATACCTATCTGATTCCACTCGTTGCCAGTATGGCAGGTAACTCTATCAATTACGAACAAGTAATTGTTGAAATACTCAGTTAATTGTAATATGAAGCGTGAAAACAGGATGATTTATTCGTGATATCGTTATGACCTTCGTCTCTTTACTTGGTATCAAAAATTACGTGCAAATTCTCTTTTGCCAAAAATAAACAGCAAAGCGTGGCACGCAAAGCAGACGTTTCAAGACTAACATTTACTGCCAAACCTTTCGTTGTAAATATAGCTGTCATAAATTATTTTGACATATTCATGAAATGAAAACAATCTTATACAGCCATTGATGCACTATATATATACATTATACTATCTTTAATTATGTATATATAAACAAAATGCTTAAGAACAACTAAATTTGGAATATTTGGAATTCAAGTTTAAGCAAAGACGATAATATTATGAATAATATACACAATGCTTATACGCCAATTTAAAATTGTTATTTTAATTTACCCGTATTTCATTTACTCATAACCTAAACTGCAGAATCATATTTAATAACAGAAAAAATCGAAACGAAATAAGGAATGAATGTCTAATAGGTATTGGAAATGTACATTGTATACATATATAGCAACTAAGTACACCTGTATCAAGAGAATGGCGTCATTCTCCGCGAATTCATCCGTTCACATATCAACTAAAATCTTCCATATGTGTGAATGCGACAATAATATTCATGAGTCAGCCGAAACGAAGCTGAATTCCACTTGACCAAATAAATAACTATTCATTGTTACCAGTCTTTCCCGAATGACGCTTTTTGTAATTTGCATTGGATAAAGTAAATATTTTACTATGTTGTTTTTTTCAATACGTGCATGCATATAAATTGGTTTACGTACATGTAAATAGGTGTCAGGGTATAAAAGATTTATATGCCTATTATTACCTTGGCTATATATTTTACGCAGTTACATATTTTTTCTGTTTGAAATGCTACACAAACCGAAATAGATTTGGCGTGTGTCCCTTACATCACATAAGCTCACGAGAGTGCGATGGAGTGACAGGAGTGAGTTGGATTCTGCTCTTGGCCATTCGCCAGCTTCGTGAAGCTTGAAGAGATGTTCCTGCTTCCGAGATGCATTCTTTGCACCTACACAGGTGATCTAATTTTTTATTTATGTTTTGAAGAATTTCTGCCTCAATCCTTTCATCCATTGTTTTTACACAATAGCGTATAGTATTGCAAGCATACAATACGATTAGATCACTATTACATTAAATTTATAGATGATTTGATGAGTTTTGAGTCTTCCATTTTCTAGTTTTACAACATTTCTTATTAATCTTTAGGCGACAACGCTAAGATAACCAGTAGTACTAACATCAGGCAACAATTTGAGAAAACTTATCAAAATTAAAGAACTCTGGTTTATTTGTTTATTTTTAGTGGGTCTTAAAATTGTCCTTCACGATAACATTTAGATATTGAGTATTATCAGTTTTCATTCAAAAATAGTCTTCATTTATCCAAGTTCAGTTCAAGTTTAAAGCCTCGAACCAGGACTCTGTTTTCTATAGTCACAACAATCAAATATTAATACAATCGTAGTCGTGATGAAGAATTAAAACAATCCGAGTACCCTAGAATATTCTTGTCCACGTGAGCATATCCACGAAGACACCCCATTGACAATGATATATACGGTTTCATGATAAATCGGACAAAAAAATTGTCTATAGTATTATCATATTATATTATGTAGCTACTATAAAAATGCGTTTATAGAGTTTTTAAGTTCACGTTTGCCATACTGATAAGTATGAGATAAAAGATAACGATTACAACAATGTGATAATGATAGTGGTGGATTCGCGAAATATATCAGAAACGTCATATTATAATAAGTACCACTAAACATTAGTGAACGTCTGCGAGCGAAACACTTGGCTCATAAACGTGCTATTGTATGATATATTGTAATGTTACATGTCTATTTAAACAAAATTACGTAACACCTTATAATTATTATCCTATCTTATATACCTACCTAGTTATCGTATAATTTGTTCATGCATTATGATGACATTTCTATCTAGAATTTCATGGCGAAAATTAAGACAGGCGAGGTTGTTTTCTTTCACAAGCTACCCAGGGTTCATTCAACTAAAAATGTGAGAGAAGTAATGATTAATATACCTATATATGTATATATATACAATGCAAGATTATATAAATTAACAGAAAAATATAAGTACTTTACGTAGGATTTAAGATAAAATACGGTTGCTTTCATTAATAGTAAACGGTGGTATTAATTTTGACACTTACCATCACCACCACTTACCATCAGGTGACCCATCTGCCTGTTTCCTAGGTTAATATTATAAAAAAAAGAGGCCAGTAATTAAGTAACTGCCTCTAATTTGTAAGACTGCTGTATTCAAATTTGGTTCCAGGTTAGCCCGTGTTGTTTATGACACAAGTTCGTCCGTCCCATTAATGATACTTGACACAAATTAAAGCTTCAAATCTTAGATTATTGTTCAGAACATCTCCAACCTTGTCTTGTAATTTAGGCGGGTTACATCTTAGTCTATAATAGGCCTAATCAACACTGTATTGTTGAAGGCTTAAACAATACAGTCTTGACAGACAATACATATTTTATTCATTGTCTGAATAGATTCAGTGAACGTCACATCATGATTTACCTGAGCTTTTTAATACGAATGTATATGAATATATATGTAATAAGTACTCAATAACACAGTGAATTGCAAATGTTGACGCTTATCATTATCACACTTCTCTGAATATAGCAACGTTTTCGGCTGTAAAGCTCTAGAAGTAGATAAGACAAAATTATAAAACATAACAACTACCAGAGAGCTGTAAATAGCGTTACGGCGAGTTGTTACGATTCTCGGAATACCCCCAAGCACGCGCCGTCACTCGCTCGCGCCGCACGCCGCGTCATGTTACAAATTTTTTCACATTTACGACTCCAATATTTCTTAGAACCGTCCCAGATTCCTGTTACCAGGAAATACCATTTCGATTTGGAGTGTATTAGCTTTATTTAAAAGTATAAATCGATACGTAGGTACCTAATCTACCTATTTATAATGCGCTCATTCATTTACGTCACTAGAGGCCAAAGGTTACACCTATAATAGTCAGTCAACCGTTGTATACAACTTTCAACTGTATTACGGTAGCATAAGATACAAAACTATCGTCTATTTAAAACAGATGATCGTATATTCTAGTTCGTCGCATCGTAGTTATAACGTTGGTAATAACAAAAAGGTTACCCAATTATAATGAAACAAGATCTAAGGAAGCCAATCGCCATTAATTAGACAATTGTACAAAATTATCATTCGCGTCACCCAACGAACATTTCTAACGCTGAGTTCTAAATAGAATTTTAGTTACTTATTACATCTATAACAGCTTATTATTTTTATTATTTACTAGTTGACCCGGCAAACGTTGTTCTGCCATATAAATTATAACAGTATTTCTTTACTATTTGATGAATGTTATTATACATATAGCCCTTTCTCTTCAATCACTCTATCTATTAAAAAAAACCGCATCAAAATCCGTTGCGTACTTTTAAAGATTTAAGGCAACATGGGGATATAGGGACAGAGAAAGCGACTTTGTTTTATACTATGTAGTGATACTTTAATGCTTCACTGCATATATTATGTATATGTACTTATATTAAACAAGGTAATTTTTTCTCTACACATTTTTTTTCATTTAAAAATATATTCTACTATAAGATCTGTATGTAACACTTTAAAACCTTAAATTCTACTTATGTATTTAGTTAGTATGCTTAATTTTAGTGTTGCAACTCTGGTCCAATAATGTTTTATATAAGTAATACAAGTAAGTAATACAATAAGTAATACAAGAAGTCTGTTTAAAATTCTATTGATTCCATTTGCAGTAAATTAGCAGTACACACTGCTTCTGTTCTAGGCCTGAAACAGGCTATTCATCTGTCTTACATCTTTGGCCACCGTAATAATAGAAAACAACATAAGAGATTTGTTTTATTGTATCTCTTTTATTGTTTTATTGGTGGTCTCTAAATACTCTGCCTATCTGTCTAAATGTCTACTGGGCTGATTTATAGAAAAAAATACTAGAATATAAAAATTCATAGGTATATATGTAACCATAATAAAGGATTTTTAATTTCGATATCAATTTATCACGCATGTAAGTGGCTGAATGTCTAATAAAAAATTGAACCGTCTACTGTCCTTACGTCATTTTTTTTTTAGTATTTATGATATTGTTTCAGCAGGTGTATAGAGAGGCTTTAGGTTCCTATAGAAGCAAGACCAGCAGGTGGTATAATATGTGTATGGCATTATGTGCATGTGTATGGCATTATGGTATGGTACTTATATTAATAATAGTCTAACTGTATTTTATGATATTCTATGTAAATTAAAGTTTATAACTAGCGAATAAATTTGTGTATTACTTGTTTAATTATAATTTGAAAATCACCTACTTGCTCTACATTACTGGCTCTATCTAAATACTACAAATTTTAATATGTATTATCTCTTTAATAATAATACATTATAATTAATTTATATACAATACATAACAGAAGTATGGGAGAGGTATTTAGTGAATGTACTTCAATTATGAAATGTGTTATATATGCAACGTGCTGCTTAAAAACATTTTTTCAGTATATACCTATAGATTCTTACTATCATTAAGTTGCATACATTTTTTTTCAAACGTATTAATTCAAATTGCACTAAAACAAAATTAAGTATAGGTAAGTGTTAAATACAAATACATATTAATTATTTACAAAGCTAGAGTAGGAACGAGTACCTACCTATTTATCCGCCCCGAACGTTGCGACATCTTTGAATGTAGACTCATTTGTAACGCTTCGACTGGCGGGCGGCGCCCATGGTGCCACTGGCGTCACCATAGCAACCCTTGGCATGCAAGCTTTTATAGTTCATCTAATTGTAATCGGTACAAGCAATTACCCGTAAGCTCTTCATTAACTCGCGACACTGGTCGTTAAAATTGATTTTGATTACACCCTTCTCCGCTTTTTATCATTTTTACAAATGTAATGCTTAATTTTTGAAATCATTAAATTAAGTGTTTCTTAAATGCGATTTAAAACATGTATATAATTCTTATATAATATATATACATTTATAAAGTAATATTACAGCCAATATTGCTAACCTTTATGTAAGCATGTGGGTGAACGTTCTACATCTCAAGAAATATTTATCAGTGTAGTACGACTAAGCTGTCGAAGTGTTGGGACCATTCCTCCTACTTTAAACTAAACAACTAAAGTGGAAAGTAATCTAAAATATTTACGCGAAAAATTCAATAGAGGTCACTCAGCATTGTATTGTTAGCGACCTGTGCAACACATACATAATTTAAATACTTAAAAGGCACAAACGTACTACGAGGGTTATCTTTGAAGTCTTGGTTGTTTTTACGATAATCGGGCATATAAAATAATATAATTCCATTCATTCGACGGAGGAGTCAAGTCTCCGAAACCGGCGTGTATGTGTGAAGAGAGTGTTGAAAGTAAACGAAGCGCGTCAGGTTTGCAAGGACAGAGATATTTGGCACTCGGTGCTTTATGCCTACCCCGTTCGGGACGTGGCGTGATGTTATGTGTGTATGTGTATAATTCCATTCATATTAAACCCAGTTGTTTACATTTTCTTTTGGAGGTAATTAATAATAATTATTATTATTAAGTTTTCTACGTATTAATTAATCACCACTACTTTTCATTGATAATTTGGAAAAGCTGTCTATCATTCTTTGAATAAGAATAATACGAATATGAAAACACATAATACTAATAACATCAGACTTACTTCGGATGAACTGGGTAAACAGAATATACTTTTAGTAGAGATGATACGATTAAGGTCGCTGCAAAATTCACCTGCCAACGACCATTCGTTGCAATGACCAGAACAAGTATAATAATACCGTTTTTAGCTGTCAAACTAAGTATGTATAATACATTTATTCATCTCTAAAGCAGCTTGTGGTCGTTTTGGTATAGCTTGAAGGAATTCTTATATATTTTACGTCTAAATTTTAGCTACTAGGCTAATTACGATTAAAAGTAGGCTAATAAATCTAGTAGGTAGCCGATAGCCAAAATGTTACATATAATTAAGAATTTTTTCTTTATAACTGAAGTTTAATAATAGGCCTCCATTGGTATAAAAAAAGTTTAGTTATTTTATGTACTTACTTAGGTCTAAATATTAGTTTAAATATTAGGTACATTAAAGTTAGTTTCATTTACCAAGTATTGAAGTAGCTGAGTTTGCGAATAAATGTGATGAATGGATACGACGGAAAGTTGTATCGGGGCGCCTAGAACCTGTAGGACCGGTCGACGGCGTTTTTGTTCCCGGACTCCGCCGACGTCTAACCACTCGTTAATGACCGATCTTTACTGAATTTAAATCGAAACGGTAACAATTATTTTTACTTTGTATTCTTAATCTCCGGTCCCTATGATACCTTCGTAATTTCTGGATGGCCCGATAGGAATATCTTAGAACGTGAAGACTCAATAAAAAAGGTGGGTAAAAAATATACTTATTACACAAAAAAATAGGTAATCTTTAGTAAAGTTCTGTGAACACGCTACCTAAGAAGGTAAGCTTTATTGTTCGTTAATTAACACCTGAACATATTGCGTGACAATAAACAATATCTTCTACCTGCAGATGTAGTACAGTACGGCCAGAAAGGTAATAATCACCTTGACGACGAGCGATCACCGTTTACTTCTGCGATCTTGCAAGTGAATTACTACGTCATCGATCGCAAAGCACGCGTGCAGATTGGAGACATGGATTGTGATTGTATGTAGCGTCGAACAGTGCGAGTGCGAGCGCGGTACGCTCATCGAGCGCGGGCCAAGCTAGGTGTGCACACTGTGCGCGGTTGGATCGGCATTCGGCAAACGGTCGGCGGTGAGCGGGGGCGGGCGGACATGCCAAGGCAGGCAGGCAAGCAACATATTTACTCATACGCCCGAGGCGTAAATCACCGTGCGTCTATTTCGAGTGGGCCTGCACGATCTCGCGCGGGGAGCGGGGTGCGGGCAGACGCCGATGCCGGTCTGGCGCCAGAAGGATTCCCCAGCGCCCCTCTGTCCCCGCGTCTTTTCTCGAGGTCACGCGTAACTAAGCTCAAGCTGCCGCGAATACGTAATCTACGGGGCTGGTATTGCATTTTTGAAGTTCAGAAATAAATAAACATTTCTCGAAATTCCAAAACGTTTTATAAAGAATTTATTTCCCTTTAGTTCTGAGCACTTTTATTACGTTTCAATATTTTGATGCAGACTTTTCATTTAAAAGTTAATAACTATAGCAGAAGCATCGTAGAATAGGAAACAGGTTAGTGAACGTGACATAAATACAGAGAGGCAATGCCATCTATCGCCGAAATGTTGTACTTACCTGTAAATTATAAGGCTGTTATAGACAGTCTGCTTTCAATCGTCTCCGCTTCATGTTGCTCCACATTTTTTTGGTATAACCAGTAGAATTACAGCGACATTATTTAGTGACCGCTTTTCTCATGCACTGCCTAATTTATCTTATGCAGTATATGTACATTATACAATAACATGTACATTAAAAATTTGATAGAATTATTTCAACAATTATCTATTGATTTTCAGCAAGACGAAAATGGACATTTATAAGTGCGGTTCGGTAGCATTCAATCTATACATATAATAAACTGTAGAAGAGTTCAATTCTGTACATTGAATAAAAACTAAAAAAAATACGCGTAGGGGTCTTCATACAAGTAAAATCATTTTGAAATTTTTGTCTGTCTGTCTATTGTCCCGCTTTCACGCAAAAACTAATGTACGGATTTCGATGAAATTTTTCTTATACAGCTATTAGACCTCGGCAACATATAGGCTATAATTTATTTTGAAATACTCCAAATGTTGCTCAAAGTCAAAGTTCCACGCAGACGAAGTTCCAGGCAGAAGCTAGTACATAATAAAAACTCGAAATTTCTTTTGGAAATGTAATTGTAAATATTTCTTTACCTTTTGGAACCAGCTATGTTTTTGCGTATATATGGCAATTTATTGCAAACGTTGTATCATTACAAATAAAAAAGCGTATGTATGAACTCTTTTTATTGATTATACAATTAAAATAACATAATGTGCCTTTCAAAATGATAAATTCCTGTCACAATTAAAACAGCACAGCACATGGTGATCCATTACATAAAAATCGGAAGTTCTAATTTTGGATAAGAAATTGTTAGATAAGAAACTAAACTAACTAAAACTGTTAGGTTTAATATTCCCTGATATTTCAAGTTAATCCAGGGGCATCCCATCATCATCATCTTTCTTAGCATCCTTCGGCTTTTCTTCTTTCTTTTTGTCATCTTCCTGTGACTTGTCTCTCTCCGAAGAACTAGAATTTTCTAAAGCTTTGAAAAACGCTTTCATGTCGCCAGAATTGGCTGCAGATGTCACCTCCGTGGGCAGGCCAAATTGAGACATGACCGGACCCATTTGCCCCGATGTCAGCGCAGAAGAAAATTGATTGGCAGCCTGAAAAATATATTGTGCATTTATAGCTATGCTATTTACCATATGTTTAATACACGACAAAGTAACGACAAACACGACATGTATTGTATGCATTGAAGACAATTTGGCCACTTGAGGTATTTCTTATTAATATCAGTACATAGTATAAAACGAAGTTGATTTCCGCTGTCTGTCCCTATGTATGCTCAGATTTTTAAAACTACGCAACAGATTTTGATGCGGTTTTTTTTATAGATAGAGTGATTCGTGAGGAAGATTTGTATGTATAATAATATCTATTATATAGCAGAGAAATACTGTTATTTTTGAGATTTGTAATGTGATGTCGTAAATAATTAAATTGTTTGCGGCGGGGGCGGGACAAAGTCGCGGGCAAAAGCTAGTTTTGTATAAAATACCTTACACCCTGAGTAATGACCGGTCGTCAAAATTTCGGCAGAATGTGCATGTTCCACTAAGCAGAAGCTATTTATCTTTACTCAACAAAAACAGTATCTGATCATTGTATAATGCTTCACCATGCATGATTTAACCCAAAGCACTATAGCAGAATTCTGTGTGTTTATTAAGAAGCCCAATGATGAATTGGAGACGATAAATTGTAATTTAATAAGGTTCTCTTTTAATAGTTCATTATTACACAAGATATCACTTTGCCATAGAAGCCAAATCGAACATTTTCTGATTGTGTAATGGTAATAAAATAAGGTTACTCACTTGAGTTACTATGAGTAACGATGTGAATTTTACATGTACAATAAAATGTTACTAATTTGTAGTGTTACAGCAATGGCTTCCAACCTGTTTTACATTTCACTGCTGTGCAGACTGACTGTTTGGCCAACTTGTACAAATAAAATAATCCATGTATGTAATACAATATATTATTATCTTGGTGATATTTTTTAAATATTTAAAAGTGTAGGTGTTTCAGAATGCTTATGTGCAATGTTAATCTGTCTCTATTAAATGTGATATAAATATTTCTGAACCTTGTAATGACAATTTTCTTTTCACACGCAAAAACACATCAAGCACCTCAAATACTATAGAAGTCCATTACGCACACGTTAGACGCAGTGTGGTAGGAAGCAAACGACGCTGGACGGCAAAGAAGCGCGAGGCACGTTTAGGGAGCAGTGCGCTATACTTATGGGTTCACCTGGGCGAACTGCGGTGAGAGCAGTGTGGTCCTTACATCGTCTTGGGAGCAGGCGGGGTGAGCGGCGGGGGGCAGGTGCGGAGTTAGCTGCTGCGAGTTTACGGGCTCACTGGCCGTGCTCACTACCTCGGGGGAGGACAGCGCCGAGGCCAGGTCCATGCGCGCGCCGCCGCCCGCCGCGCCGCTCGAGCTCGCGGCGGCCGTCGCGCTCGTCGCGCCGCCTTCGCTTTCCGGCGGCGCGTTGCCCAGTCCCGAGAAGTACCGTTGCAAGTCCGACAGGAATATCTGACCCCCTACGAAGGAATGAAAATAATGTTATATTTCAGGCCTTTTCTTCAAGTATCATGACAGATTAGCTTTTAAATGCAACATACTCACCTTTGGGTTGTGTAGCAGTGGCGGTGTTCGGCGGCGTGGCGGTCGGCGCGGGGGTATCGCGCGCGCGTGCCGGCGTGCGCGTGGCGGTGGTGGCGGCGGCCGGCGACTCCGTAGTACGAGGGGCGCTGCCACCGCGCGAGCTGTTCCCGCTGCCAGCTGACGGTCTAGTACTTGAGTTGCCACTGCTACTACTGTTGTTACTATATTCCATTAATATAATTATACACAATTCTAACTCTTTTTTATCCATAAAGATGCAAAGGCAAAGATAATATTATATGTATATATAATACATATTTATGTATATACTTTTTTATTACACCCAAATGTGAAACAAAAAAATGTAGGTTTGTATGATACAAATCTCACTAGTGTTACCTAATGGTATGCTAGTGAAACTCGCCGCACTATTTGATAATTTTATTTACTTATTGTTTGTTTTCATGGCCTGCTTATCCTGTGCTCGCACCTCACTCACTATAAGAATAGCAATACTTTTTATGATTAAAGAACCTGCTTAAATTTAATTAAATAAAACTTGATATTTCTATATCATCAGTACCACTACTTATACAGCATATTGTATTACTATTGAGTGTAAATATTAGATATAAATACATACTTTGTTATGTACGTATAAATAAAGGTATTACACAAAAATAGGGTAACCAATAGACTGTTGAGTATGTACATCTATAATCCTAGACACTATAAAAACCAAATGCTGAGTTAACAGGTACCCCATTGTTCCAAGCAACGATGATAAGCCTCCAATCTGGCCGACACCACCAAAAAGCTGCATCAGTTGTTGCTGGGACATGTTATTCAGAAGGTTCTGTAGTTCCCCATCTTGGGCACCACCACTGCTGCCACTTCTTCCTCCAGTTGTGGGTGGATTGTTTAATGCCTCATTGATGCGACGGCAGAAGTCATCATCCTTGTCTGTTTTAGGCTCCTGCAATAATTTAAACATTTTCTATCAATGAACATCATGAGTAGACAGATTTTAATTTGACTAAATGGTGTATTTGATGGTAGAACCATTCAATGGCAAGTTATATTAAATAATCATAATTTTTTTAATTTACTTTTGTATCGTTAATTAAATATTCAGATTCAAAAATGTTGAATAAGGCTATAGAGACAGAGTAGTAAAATAGATAAACACTTACTACAAACAGTCTCATAACTAATGTGTTGATTGTTCGCAGAACAACAGGGACAAAGTGAAAGAACAGAAGAAATTTGGAGAGCTAATAGTCAGAGAAAACCCGATTACTGAATTGGAAGTTGTGGGTTGGACTCTCATTTGTGGAGTCATTTCATCTGCTACTTGTAATGTAAACAAACCGGAGATGAGTATATTACTAAATATCTGTACCCGTAGAGCTCTAAAAGCATATCATTCAATAACTTATTACCTGCATCCAGAAAAAGTACTTCTTCGAAAACGACTTGAACTTCAACACGTACACCCTGCCTGTGGTACATTCATTGACCCTCACAAATTCGCAATCGTCAGGGAAGATAAGAAGGTCATCTTCCACTTCACCAGTAGTACGATCTTTCCAGCAAAAATGCATGAGTGAATCTTCTCCTTGGTACACGTAAAGCAGCCCCTTTCTCTTGTCCGGATGAACCATGCGACCCTTCAGAGTCATCCTGCCCGCTCGGAATTCCACCAAGTGTTTGTTACCTCCAGAACTGCCTCCAAGAGCAGAGGTATTTCCAAATAACGCGGTTGCAGACATTTTAATGCAAAGGGCGAAATTCTACACAATAAAATGAAATGGTTAAAACATTAATTAAAAAATTCAAACATATTAACGAGAGTTCAGTAATAAAACTTACGATCTGACAGAAAACAAACTATTAATTACTTTTTATATAGTGGCAAATAATTATCCTTTGAACTATATAAAACTTTAGATAATTTGATTTGATTTCATAAGAAATGAAATGATGCTACACTTTTCAATCTGACGCATACCATAAAGACATTTGTTTTTTGTTTTATCTATGCTTTATGAACTGCAATACTACACACGTTCGACTAGACATCTCATATGACTCAAGTAGTTAACGATCACAATTATAAATTCTTCCATGTGCAATTTGCATTTGGTGGAAATCGACTAATCGTACTAGTTCAGTGAACAAAGTCCATAATCGCACTGCGTTTTAATGTTAATTATTAGTCAATGGATTTAATCAAAGGTTAGCGCAGGACATATCTAAAAGTTTTCAGGGTGGAGCTGGGTACTCAATACGCATCTTCTAGCTGGATGCAGAATCTCACTCCTAAGTCTTCCCTTCTCTTTTAATTCAGACAAAGCCATTCCGGTTCGCTACAAAGTTTTTGTGAAGCTGTTAATGCCATACCATTAACCAATATGTACTTAAGAGACTTAACGAACAAAATGTCTGGTACCGACATAATACAAAATTAAATCACTTTAATGTAACCGTATAAATCTAAATATCATCCCTAAGTCATTAATAGTTGTTTAATTATATCTTAAAAGTTATAATTGACCTTAATACTATATATTCGTTTATCGATAATTAAGCTATTCAATAATCATCTTAAAGACAAAAGTGAATACACCGCATTCTACACTAGATCACTTGAATATTATATACTAAATACTATACATATAATAAAATTACAGGCGTATTATTAAAATTATTCATTAAAATTCAGATTTCCTGTCTATATTGCCAATTTTTTGACGTTTGGGTCTCAATTTATTGTGTGCTGCTACCAAAAATGTCTTTTTGTTTATTATATTGCTATGTCAATCTATAGTCGCAAGCCACAATTTGCCGTTTGCCACATTCTATGTACCTATTACATTAGTTTTGTGTCCTGAAAATCGAAGCGGTGAAAAAAGCTTTAACTCAATTGCGGCGCTTGGAACTAAGCAAAAAAAAATTGAGAATCAAATATTCTCATATTATTTTAATTGCCGGCAATATTATACATATTACTAAGATTTATTTCGCATTACGTTAAAGTATAATAAGGTAGCTAGCATCAAAGACTGGACCAACTTTAAATCTTCTGATCAGAATGAGTGTACATACAGGTAAGATTACTTATTTTAAATACTAATATTTTTGTTTTTTCTTTTATATAAAGGTTTGTAGTAGTGGATGTTCTTTCTTTTTAGGTATTAATGTTATCATTAAGATGAGAGCATTGTTCTATGTACCATTAACGTGTTCTGTCTGACTATTAAAGTAATAAAATATTATTGATTCGCATATGTATACTTTGTTCGCCACTTTTCTCTTTACTTCTTAATTCACCTGAACGCTTGGAACAGATTTTCGGTAAACTAATGAATCAGTAAAAGTTGCGTATAAAACAAAATTCTTTAGAATTAGCTTATAAGAACATTGAGTTATTTTTAATATTCATGGTTTCTAACTGGCATCCATTATAATTTTTGATGTTTAGAAATATAATTTGTTGTTTCAAACAACATTGACCTTGAGTATTAATCTCTTCTTTTCATGCAATTGTTCATCTGCTTAATGTTTGATTATGGGTCCTAAACGAGTCATTCTCCTGTTTTTCATCTCCTTTTTCTGTAAATTTAGTTAGGTGTTAGTCTGAACTTTATCATATTTTAACTGTCAAATTGAAACAAATGTATTGTTGTGATTGTAATGTGTTGATTGATGTGTTGTAATGATAATTCCAATACAAATTCATGTCATTTTTTGTTATTGGATTTCCAAAAAATTTCCTGAATAAATGTATAAATAACATTAATTACGCATTCCAGTTAATATTTGTCTCTGTTTGATCCTGTTCTAACCTCAATTCTTTTATAAGCACAGGGCAATTTATATCGGGAAGTAACAGCATTCTTCTTCTCAGTAGTCTGATTCTTGATAGCTAATGCCCACAGCTTTGCTCAATTATTTGTCTTTTATCCTATATATACATAATTTTGAAGCAGATTAATAAATGAAATCCAACAATCATTAAATCTTTCAACCCGAACATTATCCCCGAGGGGTGGAATTTCCAAAATTCCTTTGTTAGTGCTCACTTACGCAATATACAGTATCTATCTGCAAAAGTTTAGAATTCTGGTTTCAGCTATGTCTTAATCTCTGAGTCAGTTGGTCAGTTACCTTCTTGTTTAATATATCCAAGTATAGCCAGTATTTCTTTCAAATATGTTATAACAAAATATGAAAACAGGGCTGGCGATGCACATTATTATAAAAAGTATGTTATTCAACAATAATTTATACATACATACATACATAATTAAGTAAATATCTCAACAGTATTTAACATGGGTGAAATCAAAAATAAAATGACTAATAACGAGTAACTACTTTTATTAAATATTTTTAACCAGATCTTAACACTTACTTATAAGCCCTTAGTAAGCCATAGATGAATCATATCTTAAAAGGTATATGTAGTGTGTCCCTTGATAATCAAGTTTATCTTGTATATCATAACTGATATAAGGAGGAACATATATCGATATCTTATATCTGATATAATTTAATAACATAAATTCAAAAATCAGGTAATATAAAGTGTAATTTAGTTAAATGAATTTAATGATTGTAGAAACGGTTCAGCAGGCTCGGTCCATTCATGGAAAGCAGTATCTAATATTTATTTTATGATCTCATTTAATCTGCAATTTTTGCCTGTGTATTTGTGCATCATTAAGAAAATACAGTAAGCTAAGTCAGAGTAAAACGATAGTAGGTAAGAGGCTAATCAAATTTTATTTTAATACATTGCTCGGCTACTAGTTGTTAATAGCGTCAAAATGTTTGTGAGTGACTCAATCTTGTGCAATCTGCAGTTTTTTGTGTGGTTGCAAAGAGGTGACGTAATTATTCTTCTACACGATGTCGGCGGTCCAGCGCGGTGCGCTCGCGCCTCTCACGCCTCTCACTCGCCCGAGGCACTGTCAATAAACTTTAGCCGCACAAGGTGAGCTCGCGTTTTGGCGTTGTTTTGTTTGCCGTCTGCGCGGCCACCGGCCGTATGGATAAATAATACCACGTCGCATATCTTATATTCCGGTTTGTTACATTTTATTATTATAATGAAACGTTCGCTCGGGGGGTCAAGATCGTTATTTAAAATTGTCCAGATTAGTGCTCGCGTAGTTGTCGGTGAAAGTGGCGAATAGGAGCACTCGGGCAGCGGCGCGAGACGTGCGCGGGCGGTCGTGCTCGCGAGGCCCGACGTGGCGGAAGCGACGGAAACGGACATATTGTTATAATATAGTGCTTACGGAAAATACCTCGGACGGTGTGTTGCCGATTATTACCCCATGTTTATGTGAAACGAATATCTCGGATATATTTTTCAGACGCTACTTTATCGGTGTACCTAATATTGTCGCCAATGTGCGTCTTATCACCCCGTGCAATTAGAACACTACTCTCGGGTAGTTCGTTAGCTCCTGTTGGAAATATGTTCGATGGTCGCAGGAGACGAGGAAGATAGATAGGGCCATGGCCGACCGCGGAGAGGGTAGTGTGGGGCCGGCGAGTTTGGAGTACATGGAGGATCCCTACTTCGTGCCGCCGGACGACGATTCGACGCCCAGCTTCGATGTGGCCGTCGACGAGCTCGATGAATTAGAAGAAATTGCCCGTTGGCCGCAAGACGACATCGACGCCGACTGGCGGGCGCTACCTGACATCGCCGAGTCCTCTCTTTGTATTGAAACTGAATTTTATATGGACAATCGCCGCCGGCGTTTGCGTATATTTAGGAAAAAAATGAGAGAGGTCCGAGTCACATTTCAAGATTTATCCAAGCCTTATCTTGCCAAAGTGTCCAGTCACACTAACTACAAAAAGTTCCTTGGTATAACACCCGGAGGTTAGTTCAATTGCAACCTCGCTGAAAACCTAAACTCATTTATTCTGTAAAAAAAGTTCTATGAATATTGTTCGTCTTGAAACTTCGTCATAGTGTCTGACTGCAGATGGTTAATGAATGTCTGTTGTATGCTTAGTGAGTATATTTTTTAAAGTTCACCTAACATTAACAAAAAATAACAAAATGATAATGTTGGATACATTTGTCACATTTGAAAAAAAAAGTGGTCAGATATTACATGTAAGTACATCAATAAAAGGAAATTCAGATTGTTGAGAATTGATTGTGTTTGCTATTGAATTCACTGTGGTGCTGTCGTACGAATTGCTTACAGTTGATCAAACTCGCTTAGCCCGTGCATATTTATACATATTACATTCGGATTACAAACAATACTATTATGAGAAAATTACGTGAAATACAAATGTTTCATAAAAAGACAATTTCTTTAGAGTCACTAAGAAATTTGTGTAAAGGGATTTAATGTTATTCAAAACATTAAATCTAAATACAAATGAGACATTCTAATTTTATTTTAATCGTACAATGTAAACAATGGTCATGCAGATATAGAAAACTTAATGAATGTGACAATATTAAAATGAAAACAGAAAATTTTATTAACTTGCAATGTATGTTCTCGTATACGAAAGTTACATTTAATAGTTATTAACATATTCACGTAGTTGCGCAGTGTGGTAATAGTTAATGCTGCGATTTGCAAATGGCATTCTGCGCATAAAGACTATATAAGAGATTGTTCATTCACATAGCACATTAAGCGTCACGGAAATAAGTTTTAATACAATTTTATTGCTCGGTACCCGGTAATTCATTATGTAACAGAGAGTAACCAGACTCATATAACTCAACCGAGATCCGTTATTACACGTCCCTATTCTGTTAGGCTTATAACTTTTAAAGTTATTTCTCTGTTTTAATAACATATTATGCTTGACGCGTGACGATATTACCAAGTTGTTGATGTTATATTTTATCAGAAGTCATGAATCATCCACGGCTGACTGTTCGTACGCACAAGTATTTATTGATTCACTAAAACCGAAACGATTGTTTAACTGATTGGTGTGATTAAAAGGAAAGTAAGTCGTGGATTTTAGCGATGGGTCAACATTTTATCAAACTGTAGGAGTTTTCAATGCTAATTTCGACTGATACTAACCGAAATTATATTTTTTTGAGAAATTCCTGTCCTATTTACTAAACAATATGTAGACAATAATAGGTTTTGAAACGCTCCATTAAGGTGGCAACGTTAACATTTTATAACAATATTGAGTTCAGGTTCACATGAATACTTCCTACAATAAGATTTTCGCCAGCTCATTACGAATACGTGGATATCACTACATAGTATGAAACATTTTGATGCGGTTTTTTTAATAGATAGAGTGATTGAAGAGGAAGGTTTATATGTAAAATAACATCCATTAAATAGT